>NJDD01002996.1:17321-55668 GCA_002245505.1 Calephelis nemesis
TATGCCTATGTTCGCCTTTGACGAGCTGCCTGACAGGATGGTCTATTCTGCAAAGGAGCCTGGGAGAACAAAAAAACAACTAAAATTTCATTACCATGTCGTTAATGATTTTCAGAAATCACTAGTAGGATTTTGATAAAATTTGATAACATATATATATATATATATATTATACTTGTATATATATATATATATATATTATACTTATAATGTGTATGGAATCACTTTGAAATCGTGACCGACCTTCCTTTAAACTGATCATCACGAGTCATCTATGTGTTTCCAATAATTTATAAAAAAAATAAGAAACATTGTTTTTCACCAGGAGTAGCAGTAGCAGCCAGTGTGTTCACCCTCACAACGATGTCAGTAGACCGCTGGCTCTCGATATCTCCAGAGCCCAGACTGAGGCCACCAGGGCGAGTGCAGGCAGTTCTCCTGCTGATGCTGCTCTGGTGTGCAGCACTGCTCATCTTCATCCCACTCTTCATTGTCGCTTCCGTCCGGAAGGAGTCCGTACCTGTGATATCTAAGGCGTATAAGAACATATCGGTAATGACATTTTTACTTGGCTATAAGAACTGTTATATTTTTAATTATTTATTACGTATTATTTTTAATTTTTTTTTAATAATATGCATCCTTCATTATTTCCTGGGTTCCTACATATTTTCAGTTATTTGACTGTTTCGAAATATTAAAGTGTAAAGCAAGGTCAATATAAAAGATCATACCAATTTGACAAATTTCAATCTCTGTAAATACTTGTCAAAATAAAACAGAAATGCATTATATTGATATTAGTATTATAAATGTTATTTATTTTTAAATGAAAAGGTTAAGCAGGTTAAGCAAATCTGCAATACAAACTGAATTAATATTTCAGAGACATAATGTCAAATTTCAATGAACTGTCAAATGTGGTATATTAAATTGATTCTGCTTTAGTAAGATTTTCTTAACAATTTTAGGTTTGTAACAAAGTTAGGTTTTCCCCGTGTTGGTCCGGGCTCTTTTGTGGAATAATCCATCTGCCTTCCTGCCAGGCAGCTCGTAAAAGGCGAGCGTAGGCTCGCCGTCACTAACACCGTGACATCTGACTAGGTGGTAGAGTTTAGCAGCGACTCGCCCGGATTGGTACTACCGCCTTACCTATTCCTCCCTCCATAACGTCATGACGTGTTCCGGTTCAGAGGGTAAGGTAGTCGGTATACTTACTTTTGCTCGAAGCCTAACATCCCAGCCTCAGGCAACGCACCATTACCACCTTTGGTGTCTCTAGGCGGCGTGAATTTCTTACCATCAGAAAATCCGTCTGCAAATCCTTCCAATATCACAAAAAAAAAGAAACAATTGTAGATGTTTATACCTATAATATACCTTTTCGTGTATTTTGTGTATTTTTGTTTTTTTGTGTACAATATAGTGTTAAATAAATAAATAAATAACTTATATATTGGGGATCTCAAATTAAAATTTAAATGTAATTATTATTTGTTTTTTTTCTTTCCTTTTCTTCTTTCTTTTTCAAATGTTAGAAAGGTTTTTTTTTGTATGTCATTATTGAGATAGACTACTGAGATTAACTAAAATATCATTTAAATCAGTCCAGCAGTTCTCAAGTTATAGGTGCTGTAACAAACACAACTTTGCTATATTTACAACTTAACCCTAAAACTGTACCCACATTAGAATTAAATTAACCGTACCCTGGGGTACTAGCGTGTCCCAATATTTTTTCAAAACGAATTTACAAATCGGGTAATAAAGTTTTATTAAAAATTAACTTACATATAGATTTTTAACAATTACGGCAGTCTGATAAAACGTAAAATAAAGGCAATACTTAGGCACATTTTGTTATATATACAGTTTTGGCATGTTTTCTTCTGATTACAAAGTTTTTCACTTGGCACACTGACTATGAGATTTTCGGTCTTTTAACCTAAAGCAGATGAAACATCTTCCAGAATTAAAAACCGCAGATGTTGCCGCAGCTATTTATACGTTTTTCCCCAAAATGTCTCCAATAGTTATTTGAGTTTTGGCGACATCGTGTTAGAAGATGGTCAAAGTTTCGTTGTAATTATTAAACTTGGAGTTAATTATGAGTAAAATTAGTTAATTTAGGTGACAAGTAGTTCAATTTTGTTCAGTTAAAGTGCACAAGTGAAATATTTATGAAGAAATTATTGTATCGTGCATTTGCTTGTTGCCGCCAAATCTCACAAAACGAACATGAATAACAAGGCCACTGCGTCACTCAAGGCTCTGACATGACTTTGACTTATAACTTATGACCTGAAATGACGTTTGATTCTTAAAAATAATTTATTAATACGGAAGACGTTACAGCATGGCCTAAAGACCTAAGCCGATCCCAGAATGGGGCAAATTAACTTAAAAGTGATTTGTAGGGGCGTTGGCAAAGTACGATATTAGAATTTGATTTTGGGATATAAAAGATCAAAAGCGAGGATCTTCACAAAATCTCTGACGAAATGCATAAACTGTTCTAAGTTCATTTGTTTTGAGGCTTTGTTCCAAATTATGTCTAAAAATACCTGTGATTTCCTGTCCTCTGTTCCTTGTAGGGTATAAATAGGGTTTTATCTAAAGTAGGTACAAAAAGATAAGACGTTCTCTCTTTAAGACGTAATCTCTTTGTTATATATACAAAGAGATTACTAAATAAGTAAAGTTTATATTTCAGACTAAGTTACCTGTTACAAACTTTAGTTGTTTTGTTCAGCGTATTTGAATAATTAGTTAAACAGCCAATTAGTCATGCAATGGTGATGACTTTGTTGCGCATTCATTTTAAATTTAAATTATTTCTGTCCTCTTTCCATAAAAGTAATAGAAAGAGACAAAATATTTTTAGTGACGTTAAAGTAGTCTGCACACGACATTTCTACAAACTTTTAATTTATCACTCGGAAAAAGCTGATTAAAAACATTACGATTTGACATATCTAGACAAATCTGACATGTCTAAAATGTTACATCTCTTTTGTTTTTCTTTCATTTGAAAAATACAGGATGCATCCTATTAATATTATAAGTATTGAATCGGTACTTCTAAAGTTTAAATGATAAAGTGGTTGCATATAATATTTGTTACAAAATATTATATTAAAAATATATTTATTATTAATAATACTAAATTATTTAAGAAGTAGGAACCATAGCTAATCACGTTTAGATGCTTCTATAAAAATAGGGAAAACAACATACTCGTATTTATGGAACGTCTCATGTTAAGTATCCTAATATATCCTTTAATATTAAATTTGAATATTAAAATCATCCCTGTGGTCAGTAGTTCAATGTTAGAGTTGACAACATGAGATTCCATGTTCGATTCTCGGGTCATTTAACTTAAGATGTTTTTTTTTTATTTTAATTTTATAATTAAAACGACCTTGCCCGGGATTAGAAAGTTGTCCTTTTGGTCAAAGTGTACTAAAAATCATAATGTACGATTTAATATTATATTTAGCTAATCATGAGTGTCCTGGTTGTACCTCTGTCAACCTTTAAGGGATACAGTCGTGAAGATACTTAATATATAAAGTCATAGAGTTATTTCAAATTACTTTGAAAAATTGCAATTTTTGGCAAAAATAACATGAATGGTTTAAATTAGAACATGGCAAGACCAAAATCAAATTATAAAACTCCAGAAACGCCATAAACTGTATTTTTAAAATCATATTTAGAGAAGTTTATATCTTGTTACTTTTTTATCCCTAGACAAATCACACAAATTGAATCTAACCCCAAAGTAAGCAAATTATATGCAGGTGTTATGGGTGTTAGTCCACGATACTAGTACTAATAGATATCAGAATAAATTTAATAAACATCCTGACCCAGAAATGCAAACATCTAAATGTTCATCACACAAATGCCTGCTCCCGACCCCGAGCCTCGCGGTTGGTCGATGTAGTTAGGCGTGTACGCTAGCCACTGGACCAACGAGGCGGTCATATACATTTTAAAAATCTACAAAGACAATAGCCTTGTAGTGATTATGATGTCAACACAACGTTCCGTAGCAAATATTGGACTTGATCCAACTTTGCCAGTTGGTCCTCTAATTAGAATACGCCTTTATTAAACAAACAATACATTACCATATCTCAAAATATACGAGCTATATCTGTGTACGGAATTTCGTAGAAATGGAAATTTTGGAGCCATATTTAATGGATTGAAAACTCTGGGGGATATTTCTCATTATTTCTATTAAAGCTTTCGGTTACGCAATTAGAAATCCATGTTTGTATGTGACATACTAATTGATTAATCCATTCGCTTTAATCCATTCACGTATCCTAGTTATTTATTACATACTTTTAATAAAAAACGTTTTTATATGGATAAAGATTAATAAAACATATTAACAAAAAAACAACAAAAAATTACGCATTATTTTACATCAAATTAAGGAAGCTTTTAAAAAGTAAAGTAATCTTAAAAGATAGACACATGCTGTCGCATTTTTTTTATATACACTTTTTCGTAGTAAAACACTTGTACTCATCCACAATAAACTTTATTCAAGACTTTACGCTACCCACACATCCACATTCGTCAGACCGGAACACAGCAAAGTGATTTTGTCAGCAGGAACAGGTAATGCAGTGAATCCCTACCCGAGAAAGTTACTGCACAGCGAACAATGATCATTATTATATCATCGTCGAAGAAAACAACCATATTATGAATTATTAACTTGTAAACCTTTTGTCAGATGTTGCTAAAATGTATACGGGACCACCTCCTGATCATGACCTAGCTTTCAAAACGTGAATATTTAAAACGTATTAGTTATTGCTTGAGTAATCACGTAACAAGCACAAGGGCATACAATTGAATTGATGATCTAAACCTTTTTTGAGTCAACTAACTGAATGTAAATTACATTGATATGATACGGGTTTTAGTCAGCTGTTAATAATCTTACAGTCTTGATAAAAAAAACATAAATTTCAAAACCTATTCTGAGACATCTATATTCATGACACATAATACGTCTACCCCCATCGGGAAGTAAAACCTCATCATAAATTATGATGTTATCCCCCCGTAAAGCTTAGATTCAAAAGCTGATAACCGCTTACACTACCACCGTTACATATATCGCATCTTCAAATATAGACGTAAGAAGATGCAAAGACTGTCATACCGTGCGACTTTATATACAAATCCAGTTTTTTCGATACGAAGTTAAAATTTTTCCTCGTGGTGGTCCGGGTCTCCTGTGACCACTAGAATAGACCATGTGCTACATGTGCTAGTAAGAGGCGGAAAAGGTTTTATTAAATCAGTCATCACCAACAAGACCATTGGGAGGGTGTTATGCAGCAACTTGCCCGGGTAGGGCTCCACCGTCTTACCTATTTCTGCCGCCATTATGATAGTGTCATGTAGGAGGATAGGGTTACCTGTAGACTTGCACAATAAAATTGTCCTAACACCTTTGCAACAAGACAGCGACCCACCAACATCTATGGTGTCATTGATCACGGCCGTCTCTTACCGTCAGGAGAGCTGAGTACTACTTCGCTAACATACCACTTAAAAAAATCCGCATCACCGCAATCTGGAGTAGAATGCGGTACAATATGATAGCCGTCTAAGGGCCAATATTATTAACGACGAGTTAAAGATAAGCCTTCTAGAGCTTTGTTGCTTACGTATGTTTGTTAATACTTGAAAATAACAGTAGTTGCGTGGTAACTGATCTATGGAAGTATGGAAGATATTTAGCGCGCTGGATGTTTATGTCAGCCAAAAGCGTCCGCAGACGGTACGAGTATGTAGACATTTACCGGTCACGGCTGATAATATGTTTCCAGCTTAAGTAAGTGTAGTGTAAGTAATAAGTTTCCACCAGTGATGTGCGAGAATACGTAGTGATGGATGTGTTTGTAAAGAACCAATAGAATCGTTAATGTTACTATGACCGATAGAGCTGTGAATGAATAAATGAATGAATGAATACACTTTATTATGCAACAAAATTAACAAAAAAAAGTTGTGCTGACCGAGGTGAGGTAAATTAAGCGTTTCTCTTCCCATATCTCTGGTGGAAACGCAGCCTAAGACATGCTATTAGTATTGGCCGTAAGAGGTATTACTATTTAAATTTAAAAAAAATAAAAAAAAATGTGGATTTTTCCTGTAACGCGGTAACAGATAACATAAATATACAATTTAAAATAAATCGAATAATAATAATTTCGACCAATCTTATTGACATGTTCGACTTACAAACACAACATTTTTACGATTTATATGTAAAGATATTGTAAACACACCTTTTTAAGGTGAAATCTTGTACTTTTGAACAATACACTTAATTTAGTTTTAAAGCCTTGATGATGCTGTGACAAGTGGAACGGTTAGTTATAACGTAACATACAGTGTTAAATAAAGTGTATAGTGGAAAGTACAATAGTTCACCATAAAAAAGTGTGTGCACAATGGATTTCCACCAAGTGCTGAAGATAAAAAGTATGGATTCTAGAGATGCGGTCTTTCCTTTTATAACATATATTATTTTCCAGATAGACACAAGGGACGTACATTTTTGTACTGAAGACTGGCCGAACCCGGAAATGCGGAAACAATATGGAACTCTGAGTTTCACATTAGTCTACGCTATACCCGGTGAGTTGTAACAAATTACTCATATATATAAATAACATTCAAATGTATATGGTTGTGTTGCCATACATAGCCGTATGAAATATGCTTTATTCCTTATTTTTAAAAAATTTAAAAAAAGCTACACATCTCTAGTTTGTTTGAACACTTATAACATCGTTAACAACCATGATGTCGTCTGACTTTCATCATGTCGTTTCAATGGTTTTTAAAAATGTACCTAAATTTTTTAATTTCTTAATTTTTCGTCTGTCACTTTAGCCGAGGTGTTAGCGTATACGATTAACTTCGTCACCTAACCTCAAGGCTTTGAATTACAAAGAGTTTAGGCATTTCAGTGATAAACAAGTGCTTGTACTTCCGGGACTGGGTGCTTTTGAAACATGTACTGCATTTAAGTATTTTTATGTACTAGTGGTTGTCCGTTGGTCGAAATTCGACCATAACAAATTTTAATATCTTGTTGATAAGAACGCCATTTCATTTCTCAAGACCAACTACTTTGTTTCCAAACTGTATGGTGCGTCATCTGTGATCTTTTATCGTTATCATCAATATATTTGTTTGTGTGAGTCAAATGCATGCTAGTATGGGTAATGTTTTATTTATTGATTTAATGTATTTTATAAGCATTATAATTGAAAAACATTAGCGTTCTGCACTTCTCCTACACATAAACTATAAGTGTGCCAAATTTTATGCTCCTCTGTCAACGAAATTTTCGTAAAAAGGGGTTCAAAGTTTTTGCTTCACGTATTAATATATAGATTACCTTTAAACGAATTTGTGTAATTTGTACAGCCACATTTATTTATTTTTTAGTAAACTAATACGATAGAGAACAATAAGGTGGTTTTCCTGATCGAAAGTAACAACACTAGCCTAAAAACTCATACATGTTACTGGTTCGTAGCTATCTTAATATCTGAGGTTACGTGTGAATGTACTGGCAAACGTATCTCACTTAATTAAGATTCAGTAAAAATGCAAAGAACCGACTCTTTGTCTTTTCGAACGGCCGGTCATGACTCCAAACAGATTTTATGTATTTTTTTTAAAAAACCCTCTTATGCTTCTTGAGTTACACTTAACTAGATAGTACCCGCGGCGTTACCTGCGTAATTAATGGTCCCACAGGAACATTTTTTCGGGATAAAAACTATTCTATGTGTTAACCCAAAAACCCAAAAAAGCAGATTTTACGTGAAGGAATAACAAACAAACAAACAAAATCAGAATCTTGATGAAATTTTAATGGAAGCATCTTGAAATAATAATCTGTTTTTCTATAAAAGAACTATCAAAATACGTTAATTTTTGCCTGAGTAATAGCGTAACAAAGAAACAAAAAACAGCGTAATGGAGAACTTTAACTTTTTGGAGTCGAATATAAATACGACAAAACCAGGTATGGGTAGATAGTCTCAGAGTTGCTATTTATTAATAATAATAATAACAGTTCATTTATCATTTGAGAAGCACTTAATACAATACTTATTACATGATAAATAAATAAAAAATGAATAAGTAAATATACCTGGGCAAGTTACAAAAGTCAAGTCTAACCCCAAAGTAAGCAAATTACATGCTTGTGTTTTGGGTGTTACTCAACGATACTAATACTAAGAAAAACCTAAAAAGATACCGGAATAAATTTAATAAACACCCAGAAACGGAAATGCAGAGACGTAAATGTTTATCACTCAAATACCTGCCAGCGTCGGTAATCGAACCTGATCCTCGCGGTTTGTCGGTGTAGTTAGGCGTGTACACTAGCCACTCGACCAAGGAGGCGGTCTAAGATAATATAAAGTGAGCAATTAAGAGAAGAGGACGAAAGGAAACAAAATAAACAATAATAAAAAAAACTTTAATGAAAAAGGTAAATTTATCCAACTTTGTGGGAGTCTAGTGCCTGCAGTACCCAGGCGTATAAAAATGCCTGCTTTTGAAATGCAATTGAAAGCTAATTACATAAAAATGTCACAAACTAAAAAGAACTATCCAAATACATTTATTATTGCCTGAGTAATCATTAGGCGTAACAATTAATATACAAAATCCCATTGTGGTCTAGCGGTTCAGTTATTGGACTTGACTGCATGAGGTTCTGGGTTCGAATCCCGGGTCGAGCCACAAAAACGAAAATTGGATTTTTTCCAATTTTCTAATAAAAAAAATGTTGCTCGAGATCGCAAATGTGCCCGGTTGGCGATAGGCTTGCCACCTATCACACTGTGGGACTTAGTGTCTTCGGCTAGTCGTGGGTGCCCTGGTTGTGCCTCTGTCTACTTCTTCGGGGATATGGGCGTGAAGATGATTTTTTTAAATACACAAAATAGTGATGAAACGAATGTTAATTTTAAACATTCGCGGATGCGAATATCTATTACCGAATGCGAATATTCGGTTTTTGCTCCCAAATTTGACGCCAATTGTTTATGGCTTTTAATAGTTTTAAAGAGGTGCGTTCCATTCGTAGTTTACTAAGCACCGATCTTTTCACAAGTGAATTTTGAGGTTAGAGTCTGATTAGTTATTTATAACTACATTACATTGAATTATATACTTTGTCTTTAAGAAAGTATTCAGAAGAATTTGATTTTGTTTGTTATTTGTGTTGTTGCAATATAAGTAACATTGCATTATATATTTTGTCTTAAAAGTTCCAAAGAAAATTTAATTGTGAGGCTTTATTACCCAAAGTAAAATTAAACGTGTTATTATATAATATCAATGTAATTGATAAAGTAAGAAAATGGCAAATGATAAAGTACAGACTGAAAATGTAATTTAATACGAGATAAGTTTACTTTTTCTTGTATAAAAAACGTAAAAAATATGGATGTTGTTATATCAATCTACTTTTATTTCAATCTATTTTTTTTCCTGATTTTTACATTTTCAAAACGAATACGAATATGCCAAAAATGCGGATATCTGCGAATGGGAATGCGAATATTCGTTACATCACTAATACAAAATATGCCAAAAACATAGTTGATTGAAGAAACTTCGCTCTTTGGAGTCGGTTACAAATGCGACAAAACCAGAAACAGGTAGATAATAGTCTCAGAGCTGCTAATTGCATTTGAAAAGCAATTAAAATCTGTGTTTGTGTCGGTTTGTTTACGGTCGGGATCGGCTTGCAAACTAGTCCCAAGCGCATTGGTAAATTCTACACCTCGTGGCCAATGGTTTCACTGAAAGCAATCTCAAGTTTCAAACTGCTTTGGTTACGTATTAATGGAAACAGTTTGAGTATTGGAATCCAAACCGCTAAAATATTAATGACAAAAATGTTTATTCAGTGCACAATGTTACAAAGTATTATATAAATACGAGCTGACCTGGCAGATGTTGTTCTGCTATTTTTTTCCAAAGTCAAAAATTAAAGTCAAAAGTCATTTATTCGATACATCCTCCAAACCTGTCAAGTAGGCGTACAGTTTTGTTATACAAATTTGATTGCGGGTACTTAAAAATATTTTAGTTAATTAAAAACAACGTTAATTAGGTTTGTACCACATTGTACGTCCTTAACAATAGGTATAAATACAACATTATCACATAATATGAGACGTGTACATTTAACTATTTAATTGTTAAATTTCTGGGGGTCGATTATGTATATCTGTTGCCACCTCAAAATGGAAAAGTGTACATCAAATGACGTCATTTGTGTTTGCTATCTCCATTGCATTTCTGTTGGTCACTGGAGATAGTAAATATAAAACACGTCATTTGACAGCTATTTGATGCACACTTTTCCATTTTAGTTGGCATTTGAGATATATAATCAGCACCCTGTTCTACAAATACATATTATTCTGAATGTATGGTGCAACACATTAATTAAATTGAAGATAAATATGATGAACAAACTGACTTTACTATACGATTATATATATTCATAAATTCGGCAAAAATGAGTACTGGTTTAACACAAATACCTACATAAAAGAACATACAATCGAATTTAAAACCTCTCCCTTTTTGAGTCCGTATAAAAGAAAATACATTTTAAACAAATTAACTTCATTTCTTCCTCAGACGAATTTCAGACAACTAAAATAACCTTCGTTAAAACCTTTGTAATTTTGGTATGAATATAACTTCCTTCTCCATCAATTTATTGTTTAAGTTTAATTTTACTGTGGCACTACACAAATTTCCGCTGTTGCGTTTGGGTCTGGAGTGGCAGGAAATTGGCAACACTCTATATACTCTATACTGGAAACAAAGAAACGGACGAATTCTTGAAATAGTTAAGGTTATTTTAAGCTTTTTTAATTACATTTTCCCGATGTTGGTAAGGGCTCCTTTGTAGAATGGACCATATGCCTTCCTCCCCGGCAGCTCGTAAAAGGCGAGCATAGGCTTACCGTCACGAACACCCTGACATCTGACTATGTGGTAGAGTTTCGCAGCGACTCACGCAGATTGGTACCACCGCCTTACCTATTCCTGCCGCCATAACATCATGACGTGTTCCGGTTCGGAGGGTAAGGTAGCCGTTGAACATTCTTTTGCTCGAGGTCTAACATCCTGGCCTCGGGTCGGCAGCGCACCATTATCACCTTTGTTGTCTCTAGGCGGCGTGAATTTCTTACCATCAAAAAATCCGTAGGCATGTTTGCCTTTCAATAATATAAAAAAAGATACATAAAAACATTTACTAATTATGGTTAAATCTACCTTACTATTTTACCGGGTATACAACAGTAACAAACACTAACTGAAATGAAATTTAAATGTAGTTAAACTGCGAAATTCTGCCCTAGACTTCAATCACTAAATAATTACGTACATAAAATTAACTTACTGCGATTGTCCTATAAATCTGTAATCAAATCCAAATCCTGTGGTAATGCGACCATTTCAAAAGTACGCTTTTTTAAATAAAAATATAAATGTTGTGTCGTGGGACACCATGTAGAAACGAAGATCCTTCGACTAATGTAGAATCGACACAATTCATGAGTATATACTATGCATTGGCGGGGTGGAGTGAGGTAGAAATGGAAAGGTATTATACAGTACTGGCTTGTGTATATGACTGTCGCGTCTGCGCACGTCTCATTTAACTTCTTTATTCCACCTACTTTTTCTTACACTTTTTACTATTAAATATTTTTTTGGTTTGGCCGCGCAGCAAAATCCTTATCTCCCGCAAACCTGCTGTAAGGACCTTCGTTCCAAAAAAAAAATCAAGATCAGTTCCTTGTTCCTCCTGTTTCCCCCTTTTCCGTTTCCCCTGTGTTTGTTCGGGCTGCTTTGCCGAATAGACCATCTACTTTCCTGTCAGGCAGCTCATTAAAGGTGAGCAGGTAAGGAGGCTTACCGTCACTAACACGGTAACATCTGACTAGGTGTTAGAGTTTCCCAGCGACTACCACAGATTGGTAACACCGCCTTACCTATTCCTACCGTCATTACGTCAGTAACCAACATAAGGTAGCCGGTAGACTTACTTTTGCTCGAGACTTAACATCCCAGCCTCAGATGGGCAACGCACCATTGCCACATTGGGTGTCTCTAGGAGGAGTGAATTTCTTACCATCAGGTTATTTGTCTGCTAGTTTGCCTTCGTCGAGTCGCCTTTCTGATTTTTTATGATGTTGGAATCATATATAAAAAATATAGGAGTCGAACCTATAACCCCTTCCTTTTTTGCATTCGGTTAAAAAAATTACATAGCAGCAGATTTTGTTACCCTATGGAGATGACCCCATTGCTGGGTGTTGGTTTTTAGATTATCCCACCAGTGTTAACAGTCTTTATTAGATGATAGAGTACAGTAGCTTTATTGTATCTGTGTGACAGCCTATCCTATTCCTACCGGTATATACTCTACCGTCAATGCTCGTCATTGTCATGTTACATGTTGAAAGGTGGGGTAGCCGGTAAATAGGCTATGACTCGGCCTAAGATAGCAATGTACCAATAACATCTATAGACAACGGTTGTCTTTTCTCGTTAGTTGAGCCGTCGCCTTATGCGTTGTCTAAAGACATAAAAAAATCTTAATTATACATTCATATCGGAAAATCTATCAAAATCGTTTAAAAACTGAAGCATCTAGAAAACATAAGAAAAATCACAGTACTATTACGTTAACGTTATAAATTATTTGCCTTTACCACGATAACCTTATTAGATACCGGGAAAGTGAGCCTAACTCACTTACCTGCCCACTCTCTATCTTTACATATAAAATAATTAATAACTAGTGGTCGCCCGTTGGTCGAAAACTGACTATAATAAATTTTAATATCTTGTTGATAAGAACGCCAACTTAATTTTTCAAGACCAGCTACTTTGTTTCTAAAATGTATGGTGCACCATCTGTGATCTCTTATCGTTGTCATCAATATATTTGTTTGTGTGTGTCAAATGCATGGTAGTGTGGGTTATGTTTTATTCATTGATTTAATGTACTTTATAAGGATTATTATTATAAAAATATTAGCGTTCTGCACTTCTCCTACACATAAATTTTATTATTTTTATTTATTTAATGTTTATGCACAATAGTGTACAAAGGTGGACTTAATGCAGCATGGCATTCTCTACCAGTCAACCTAACTCATTAAGAGAGCTTAGTTGGATGGGGTGCACAGAAATAATTATTGTAAAATAATGTAAACAAATTATCTTACAATAATAAAATATATTCTATGTAAATAAAGAAATAAAAATACAAATGATACGTAAAATATATATACACACAAATATATATACATATATACAACGTGTATTTGAAATAACGCAAAACCTCAAACACGTAGAATTAATTTTGCTCTGTCGAGTCGATATGGCACGTAATTAAAAAAACCTTAAGAGCAAATGACAACCTAACTTCTTAAAAACCTTGGTCCTTCTACTAGTTCCTAACTCTATGTTCGGGGCGCGCAGTAGCCATGTGTTTGTCGCTCGGCGAGTAGTCTACCTACAGTAAAGTAGTGTAGTACCTACCTCAACTACTATCACATTGAAAAAGTGTAATCATGCTATATAGTGTGTCTATACAAGATGAGAAGGGATGATATACCAAACCCAACGAGTGCTGTTTGTACATGAGTATGATTGATTTATTAGTAATAAAAATGTTACAATGTCGAAAGTGAAATGCTGACGCAAAATATTGCGTCCAGCACGCTTGACCTAATTATTACTGTACTTTGTACATCCTGGGACTCAGGGAAAAGGATAATAAATGTAACATGTAAACAAATAAAATGAGATATATGATATAAAGAACTAAAACATAAGGTCCATACGTAACTTAATGTCTCAAGATAAATTGGGTTAAGCCACTTTGTGCCACAGTTAAAACTAACAATCACTAATTTCACTTTCACTAATTTGTACACATGCTGTATTATTTTGAAAAATTAATAGAAAAACTACATGACGTCACTAGCCGAAACAGGTCGTTTACTGATGGCATAAAACAAAACTTATACACACAAATACAGAACAAGGAATAGTGCTAAAGTACACGAAACTCATATTCCGGTGGAGTCTGGTAGACTTGCACATTCAGCCTAGCACGCTGGCCAAACAACAGCGGCGCGTCAATAACATCTATGGTGTTTATGAGTCCACTTTTACCATCGGAGAGCTTGCGCTTATTCACTTTTTATTACTTATTCACATTATTCATAAAAAAATAAAACATAAAATAAAGTATTTAAGCATACAAATAATCGCTTCTACGGTTTATGGTTGGGTGTAGGAGTCAACAACGTAAGGTCTCTGTTCGATTTCTGTGTCAATCAACTCGGAATATGTTTTTCCTACTTTCTAACAAAAACAACGGAGTTTTGACGCCATCGTGAATGAAGGTGGTCGTAACTTTTTCATTTTTATTGAATTTCGTGTTTATATTGAGTGAAATTGGTTAGTTTGTTAGAAGTTTATTGTTAGAAGGTACCTAAGTACATACGAATATGTTAAAAAAATAAGTGTTCTGGAAGGTGCCAACTAAATTGAATGTTATTAAAAAGGAATGAAACTAAATTTACCTGTCACGTTTTAGCGGTCACGCAACTGAACCGATTTTAATGAAATTTATAAAAGAGGTAGAGCCTCGAAAAAGACATAAGCTATTTTTATATTGCTGAGCATTTTGCTCAATATTGCGTTTCATACGTTCAAAGTTAGGTTTTTTTTAAGTTTAACATAATAATATGTTATGTAGGTACTTATCTGTTTTTCTGTCGATTGTAACTAAGGTAATATTCAAGTTAATATTACCGAATTTCGGTTAAATTTGTTTCATTTATACCACAAACTAGGTATCTTCACGCTCTTGCTTGCAGGGTTTTTTAATTTAATTTTATTAATTTTAATTTATAATTATTTTCTTTACTAAATTTAGGTAGGTACATATCGAGGTTTTGTGTGTGTGCGTTGTCATATGTGTACATATGTTTGAGTGTAAGTGCCTGTGTCTGTGGCTTTATAACTTTAGAAGGTATGGACCTATTTCCATGCGATTTTTTGTTAGAAAGTTGACGTAATTGAGGCGGTTCTTACTTACATGGTTACATTACATGTAGGTTTTCTCCATTTGTTAGCTTTTTACTTAAAAAGATAGTAACGTTTTTTTGTTACCAAAACTACGGATACAAAGTATTTACGGAATTTGACGCAACTAGCGGATACCAGTTACCTATTACCTATTTAAAACATGACTTACCTACCAATCACAAATTGCTATTGCTGCGCTATCGCAGCAGAGATTCAAAGTGCCTCCCTCCTTGCTGGATACACAATGACGCACGTTTCCTAGCATTGTTCTTTAGTGAATTAAGAACTTCTTGATCACTTCTCACTGTGTGTGTCAAATGCAGATATAATTTTATTTCTCAATTCGTTTATATTTGATGGGCCACTTCCACTATCATACACTAAAGTTTTAATTCGCCCCTTAAGAAAACATCTATTACTGTTAAATCGGGAGAGCTAGGGGGCCACTGGACTGGACCGCCCCGTCCCGCCCACCGGTCTCCATATTCTTCGTCTAGAAACCTTCTCACATTCAGCTGGAAGTGTGATGGTGCCCCGTCGTGTTGTAAATACATTGTTTTAATGAATTCCAGTTTTACTTCTTACAATAACTGTGGTAATGTTTGAGACAGAAACTGTAGGTAAGTTTTCTCTGTAAGACGTGGGAAAAATACAGGTCCCAGTATGTATGGTTCGATTATTCCGCCGATTCGATTTGACCGCCTCGTTGGTCGAGTGGCTAACGTACACGCTTAACTACATCGACTAAAACACGAGGCTCGGGTTCGATTCCCGATGGGGGCAGGCATTTGTGTGATGAACATTTAGATGTCTGCATTTCCGGGTCTGGGTGTTTATTAAATATATTCTAGTATACATTTAAGTATTTTCTACGTATTAGAATCATTGACTAACACCCATAACACAAACATATAATTTGCTTACTTTGGCGTTAGATTCAATTTGTGTGAGTTGTCCAGTGATAGGTATTTATTATTATTATTTATTATTTGACCACCTCGTTGGTCGAGTGGCTAGGGTAATCGCCTAACTGCATCGACGAACCGCGAGGCTTGGGTTCGATTCCCAACGGGGGCAGGCATTTGTGTGATGAACATTTAGATGTCTGCATTTCCGGGTCTGGGCGTTTATTAAATTTATTCTGGTATCTATTTAAGTATTTCTATGTATTAGTATCGTTGACTAACACCCATAACACAAGCATATAATTTGCCTTTGGGGTTAGATTCAATTTGTGTAACTTGTCCAGGGATATTTATTATTATTTATTATTATTATTATTATTCCTGCCCACACTTTTAATGAAAATCGATGCTGGTAGGAATCCACTTGCATTATGTGAGGATTTTCGTGTGTCCAGATATGTCTATTGTGCTGATTAAATAGACCTCTTCTAGTAAAAGTGCACTTGTCAGTAAAAAGAATATTTCGAGTTGGATCTTCTAGATACCATTCGCAATACGTTACACGTCGTTCGTAATCTAAGGGATTCAGTTCTTGGCCCCATCTGTAGTGATAAGGATGTTGGTGGTCATATCTTAATAATTTGCTGATGAAAGTGTGGCTACAATTAAATTGTCTTCCCGCTTGTCTGGTACTCGCTGTGGGGTTTTCGTTAAAATATTTTAATATTTGAGTTTCCTAGTTTGGCTTATGTGGAACAACACCCCTGTCCACAGCTATTGGCGGCCTAAATGTGCCACAATCTCTTAAACGTTGTGTGGCTGCTAACATAGTTCTGTTTGAGACCGTAACACCAAACTCTTCCCTAAATCTTCGTACTGCAAGGTTAACATTGTCGTTACACCGAGATAACATCCTCACCATTTCACAATATTGTATATTTGTACAACGAAACGACATTATTTTAAAATTATACTGTGTACTCGCACGCGCACGTAAAGTTGTTAAATATCTGTAATTAATCAATCTTAATCGCTGGCGACAAACAGACTGCAACACAGATCAAACGTGTCGACTTCGACACGAGCTGTCGGCGAGGGGAAGACGGAAGGGGGGTTTAGCGGCTAAACCTTTGACACGCCGCCTGTTATAATTTTGCTTTAATTATAACTACAGAAATTAAAACGTAGATTTTAAATATAATGGGGTATGAGGATTATAAAGAATATTAAACAAGGTACATATCATTCTCAATTGGCGGCGTTGGCGAATAGGGAGCCATTTAAGTTTAGTACGATAAGTTGACACGTGTTCGTATTTACGTAAGTCAAAGACAAACCTTAAACAGTTGTTAAGCATACGTTCAATCTGTCTAAAATAATCTCATTAAGATCGCAAAAGCACACATCGGCGTAATCAATGATAGGCACAATAAATGCCTGCACCAGCCAAACTTTAGTAGCAGTGGGTAAGAAATTTTTTTAACGATAGAGAGAGCAAAGTGCTACATTAACTTTTCTACACACCTCAGTAATGTGCGGAGACCAAGAGAGAGTGCTGTCAATTATAAGACCAAGATCTTTGACAAACGGCTGAAAAGGAATGTTGATATTGTTAAAAATTAAAGGTGAAATAGAACTCCAGTCTATATGGGAAATACGCCTAGTACTACCAACTATTATAGCTTGGCATTTATTAGGATTCACTGTAATACCAAACCTGTTTGACCAATCAAGGACATTAATTAGGTCATCATTGATTCGACGCACGGTTTCGTTGATATTATTTGAGTCAACATGAGTGTAAATTTGTAAGTCATCCGCATACAGATGGTGTGAACATTTCAAACATTCCGTAATCAGACTTATGACTATAGAAAAAAGAAGCGGCCACAATATTCCACCTTGGGGGACACTTGCCACCAAATTGCACCAAGTAGATAAACCCTCATTGATTCGAACTGCTTGCTGAAGATTTCTAATATATGATGAGAGCCATTCCTGTGCTGACGACGAAAGGCCAAGGTGTGCAAGCACTGCGATTAAAATGTCATAATCAACGGTATTAAAGGCATTAGAAAAGTCTATTAAAACTAGAACAGTTAATTTTGATTGGTCCATAGCAAGTCTGAAATCATCTGTTACTTTAAGGAGAGCTGTAGTTGTGCTATGTCCTGCGCGGAACCCAGACTGATAAGGACTCAGATAATTAATTTCCGATAAAAGTTTCGTCATTTGACGATGAACAACTGCTTCAAGAATCTTGGAAAGAAAAGGAAGGATGGATATGGGCCTGAAATTATTTGGTGAAATTGGGTTTGAAATTTAAGGAAGAGAAATAACTAGGGCTTTTCGCCAAAGAGCAGGAAACTGAGCGGAAGATAAAGAAAAACTAATTATATGTGTAACAACTGGAATAACAATATCTATAATGAGAAATGTCAAATCATATCAGAATCAGAATCAGAGTAATCTTTATTCACATGAACCATACAAGTGGTATTTGTGCGCGTCGACATTTTTTTAAACTACCACCGGATCGGAACCGCGGCTTCACACTGAGAAGATACGGTGTAAGAAACTCGGCGGGCTTGTCTTTTTTTCAATAATAATATTTACAATAATCTAGATTAAAAATACTAATTACAATCTGATTTTAACTTAAGTAAATGGTACAAAAAATTACATTACAAATTGCAGTGGGAGATTGAAACCTCTATTCCCAAGCATGTTCATCTTTCAAATACTCTGAGACCACCTTTTGACATAATTTTGCTTTGATACATTTTTTAAGCTTATTTAGATCTGTTAAACTAATGGGCAGCTTATTGTAGAAACGTGTACATTGACCCAAAAAGGATTTACTAATTTTACGGAGATGAGTTTTATATGCGGTTAGATTATTTTTATTCCTCGTATTAATATCGTGAACATCACATTTTTTTGTAAACATACATAGATTTTTTTAATATACATTAAGTTTTCATTAATGTATTGGGAATTGAAGTTTGAAATATTTATTTCTTTGAATTTTTCTCTTAGGGAATTACTAATTTGACCCAAAAAGGATTTACTAATTTTACGGAGATGAGTTTTAAATGCGGTTAGATTATTTTTATTCCTCGTATTAATATCGTGAACATCACATTTTTTTGTAAACATACATAGATTTTTTTTAACATACATTAAGTTTTCATTAATGTATTGAGAACTGAAGTTTGAAATATTTATTTCTTTGAATTTTTCTCTTAGGGAATCCCTTACTTTAAGATTATAAATAGCTCTAATAGCTCTTTTCTGTAATACAAATATAGTAGTTACTTTTTTTTATTTTTCTCGTAGGGAATCCCTTACTTTAAGATTATAAATAGCTCTAATAGCTTTTTTCTGTAATACAAATTTAATATTTATATCTGCAGAATTTCCCCAAAGAAGTATCCCATAAGACATTAAACTATGAAAATAGCTAAAATATACTATTCGGGCCGTTTCAACGTCTGTTAATGTTCTTATTTTTAACTGCAGATGCTGCTAAACTAAGCCTGTTTGCCAGTCTCTCAATATGAGGGCCCCATTGTAATTTATTATCAATTGTGGTGCCCAAAAAGACAGTCGATTCAACCAGATCCAGATTAGATCCATTTAGTTGTACATTGGAATCTACTAGCCTAACATTGGGCATTGAAAATCTAAAACATTTCGTCTTATTACCATTTAAAAGAAGATTGTTAATTGTGAACCAATGTACAACTTTGGATATCGCATCGTTCACTTCGTCAGACTTACCCAATTGCCTTTTCACTATAAATATAAGTGAAGTGTCATCCGCGAACAAAACAATATCGTGGGTATCCCTTATGTAATAAGGTAAGTAATTTATATATACAAGAAACAAAATTGGACCAGGAATAGAACCCTGCAGTACGCCAATCGTAACCGCAAAACTCGAAGAAGTTTTACCATTTATTTTAACCCTCTGAACTCTATTGTTCAAATATGAGTTCATGACATCAAGGGTTTTGTTCTTAATTCCGTAATAGCGTAATTTCCTGATCAAAGTATCATGATTAACACAGTCGAAAGCCTTAAAATGATCACAGAATACACCTAATGCAGCATGCGAGTTCTCCCATGCTTCAAATACGTTTTTTAATAATTCCATTCCTGCATCAACGGTTGAGCAGCTTTTGGTAAATCCAAACTGTTTATTATGTAACAATTTGTTTACTTTAAAGTAATCTAACATCTGATCAAGTTTGAATCTTTCAAATATTTTACTAAGTGTAGGCAAAACTGAAATCGGTCGAAAATTTGTTGGGTCAAAAGTGTTACCCGATTTAAATAAAGGTACTACCTTGCTTTATTTCATCAGATCAGGAAATACACCTTTCGATGTGCAGCAGTTAAATATAATGGCCAAATGTGGTGGAATATCATAAACTATTGACGCAATCGTTTTAACAGAATGTCCCCACAAGTCTGACGTTTTCTTAGTTTGTAGTGATTTAAAAGCTTTAATTACGTCTTTCGTATCGACATAGGTAAATTCGAAAGCTTTGATACATTCAGTTACAGATTGCTTCAATATTGATTCGGAAATAATAGAAGATGAGCAAAGAGTTTTAGTTGTTTCAATTGGAATTTGTGAGAAGAATTTTTCAAACTCTTTTGCTATTTTTACATCCTCTTTAACACTACATCCATTTGTATTTAATTCAAATCCGTCATTAACAATTTGATATTTACTGGTTTCCGTACTTATAATATTCCACGTGGCCTTGATTTTGGTATCGGATCTTTTAATAATGTTTTTCAAATATATAGACTTAGCAGTGGAACATACTCTACTTTAAAATAGTTTTTAAATTCAATGCTATGGTTATATGACTTTTCATAATATAAATCAAATAACCGTTTTCTACTTTTTAGTATACCGGTTGTTACCCACTTACTGAAACACGCCCGTTTTCTATACATTTTTACCTATGTATGAATACTTTATTATGCTCGGTGTCAATTAATTTAAATAACGAATTAAATAATTTATTTGGATCATCGTTATAAGGTAAATTTAGCAGTTTTTCTAATACATTATTTGTTGGATTATAAGCAATGTATTTCTTTTGAGACTGCTCAATTTTCATAGGAAAAATAGCTAATTGACCACAGTTATCAGAATGTATTTCATTTATAACTGAACAGCTAACTGGTGATATATTTGTAAAAATGTTATCCAAACAAGTAGCACTAGTGGCCGTTAATCTAATGGGTTCCAAGAATAAATTTTGCAAGTTATATGATTTAAACATATTGAGAAATCTACAAGATAGGGAAGATTTTTCCAATTTATTAATATCAAAGTCTCCACAAATAATAATATTCTTTTTTGAATTTGAAACCTTAAGTAATACCTCTTCCATTGATTTTTCAAAATCTTAGTATGAACCACTCGGGGGTCTGTATACACTCAATTCAACCAGCTGCTCATACTCAAAACAAGCAATTTCAATAACTCGCTCAATAGAAAAATTCACTGTGTCCTTACGTTCCTTAAATTTAATATTATTCTTAATAATTATAAGAGAACCGCCATGGGTGATATTTTTCCTATTGAACGAGCTACCTATCTGGTGATTTGTGAAGCTGAACATGTATCGCAACTAACCTGATCACAACCCAGTGCTTTAAATTTAATTGAAAGAACAATTTTTAACGTATCCTCATCTGTAATAGGAGAAAAGTTAAACGGATCAGAAAGCAAAACACCTTTGCTACCTAAAAAAGCTTTAGTTTGGCACTTAATAGTATGATCTATCAGTGGTACAGATGAAAAATTAAGGCTCAAATCGTTAGCAGTGACATTTGCTGAACAGTGACCAGACGGGCAAATTACACATAGTGAATTCAAGAATTTCAAATTTTAGGTTGAGATGAATTTATGATGTTATTGTGAATATATCTACGTTTAGATGTTCTCGCCTTCTTATTACAGCGGTTCCTGGCCAGTTTGAAGGCACACCAGTTCTCACTGAACCTGCACATTTTGAATTTTTGAACATTTTGAATATCTGAAAGCCTGATCACGTTTTTTCATAGATAGTCGCACTTCACTAGACATCCAAGGAGCTGGTGGTCTCTTAATTTTAACAAAATGGAAAGGGGCTTGTCTGTCATACATAGACATTATATAAGAATTTAAATGGTCAACCCTAGCATCCACATTCGGAGTATCATAAACATTTGACCAATCTATAGCAGATGCATCAACGATTAAATCGTCTCGATTAACTCGTGCAAAGTTGCGAATTTTTAAAATAGTTGGCCGAGGTTTTGGGGGTTTTAATTTGTGGGATAAATGGATCAAATCATGACGTAAGAAACCTGGAGCAAGGTGTTGACCATGGTCAACCACATGTGTCAACGATGATACAAGTATAAGATCAATAAGAGAATCGTCAGTATATATATTGCGATGTGTAGGGATAAGTGGCAACATTGTTAAATAATACGATCTTAAAATAGATTGAAAATCACGAGATTTTTGAGTATCTTTTAACATATCAGTATTGAAATCCCCCATGATTATGTGATGCGAATACTCAGCGCAGTATAAAGATATGACTGACTCAAAGTCAGAAAAGTAGCTAATGGAAGGCGGACAGTAAACAGCACCAAGCAAGCTTTTCCTCCCCAAGATAGTCACTTCCAGCAAAATATACTCAATAGATTCAGAGTACTGAGAAGGACTGGTTGCCAATATTCTATATGGGATATTACTTTGAAGATATATAGCAACCCCACCAGCGCGCTTACCCACTCGATCATTACGTAGAAGTATGTACCCTGGTAAACTGCACTGAGCAGAAATGATGGAAAGTTTAAGCCAAGTTTCATAAACTAAAATAGCATTCACACCAGGACAGGTATGGAATGTATCATAAAGTTCAAAGTATTGTTTTGGAATGCTTTGAACATTAATGTGGCAAACATTAAAATGTTTCTCAAATTTGAAAAAATGTTGAGAAAGATGCACATTGAGACCTTGGGACCCCAAGATAGAGTCGGCAGAATAAGAAGACAAATCTAAATCACAGGCAGAACAAAACGATTCATCAGAATCAGACATTATTCTAAAAATATATAACACTAAATAATATAAATAAATTAAAAATATATGTACATATAAATAACTGTAATCGAATCGGGGTCGAACTCGGAACCTCAAGAAGTCAAGTCTGACGACAGACCGCTAGAACATAGAGGCGATGAATAGTAATTATATTACAAAAATTTAGAAATAAAAAAAACAAATACCTAGTAAAATTGACAAAATACTCATTTTTTAGAGTCGGTTAAAAATATATCATATCACCGACCCGTTTCCATGTAAAACAAGGAGCAATAAACAAACAATCACACTTTCACAATTATGATATAAATATTTTGTTACAGGTTCAATTACAATACTGTCGTACGCATGTATGGGGAGAACGTTGTGCTCCGTAAGACCGCCTTTCGACATTGACGAAGGAAACGTCAGCATGCAGCAGGTGAGAATATTTATAAGAAATACTAGTAGACCTAGTCATAAGTTGCTAAGATTATTATTATTTTAAAACAATATTGCAACTTCAAATTAAGATGTTAGCTATCATTTTTTTAAGTTGGATCAAACTGCACACGGTGCGAAAATTTTATTAAAATCGAATAACGGCCAATATTAATAACCAATCCTAATCCAAAACTTGCTGTCAAAGATTGATATTATGATCCATTTTTATGTTATCGCTTGCCAATAACATATCCGTGCACAGGATAAATATGGCAATTAGGCGTAGGATAGGCCGGCGGATACGCAGCTATCTAGATTGCTTGAAATCCATCTTTAGATAAATATTATTAACATTGGCCGTAAGTTATCACGGGCGAAAGATCATGACGCGTTAATCATAGGTAATTGTATACAACGATACACATTTTTTATCTATAACAATCAATTGTAAACTAAACTTAGATTTATCATGTAATAAATATTTTGTTTCGTAGGCATCTATCTACACAATGTACAACATCTGTCAATCACTGGACACAAGTCCAGTTAGTTTTATCAATATTCTTACAACATCAGACAAACATCTTTTTTTTACTTTGAGACTGATTGATTGCAGGAAACGTTAAAAGCAAAAAAACATATTGAGGCGGTATAAAGTAAGTAAGTATCTTCACGCCTATATCCCTAAGAGGTAAGCCGAAGCACAACCAGGGCACCCACGACTAGCCGAAGACACTAAGTTCCACAATGTGATAGGTGGCAAGCCTATCGTCGACTGGGCACATATCCAATAACGAGCAACGTTATTTTTATTAGAAAATGGAATACATACATTTTCCAAATTTTCCAAATATGCCAAATCAAACTTACCATACATAACTGATAAAAAAAGCAACTAAAAATCTGATTTAACTCAAAACATTCTCTTAACTCTTCTGTCGTCACCTTCAACACCAGATTACTAGACCACAGAAAAAAGCAAAAACTATGTTGGTTTAAAAAAATGCACTCATCCTATTAAGCGATATATAACAGCCCTAGGATAGTATTCAATACGAGAATATTAATAGGCAGAGATGCCTATACTATTTTTTTTCTGTCTATACTACCAGAGACTTGACGTGAAGATAAATAACTAAGTAAGTAAGTGAATAAAGTAAGACCTTATCTGTGGATTAAATCACCGGATATGCATGTTATGTGATCAGCAGCCCGAGCATATTCTATGTTTCTGCTCGACGGAGCAAGAAAGTTGCAGTTTCGTTTAGCGCAGTGGGCAAAAAGCTGTCAGATTCCGCCCGGAGGGCAGAAAACTGCATTATTTTGCATGTGTAAGAGTATTTATTTATTTTTTAATTCTTTTCTCTATTCTTTTAACTAAAGATACAATTTATTTAACAAATATCTAAACATTTGATACAAATCATACACATTTTTAATGTGTCACAATTATCAAGGCCGAACTAGCGA
Source organism: Calephelis nemesis (assembly GCA_002245505.1). NCBI lineage: Eukaryota > Metazoa > Arthropoda > Insecta > Lepidoptera > Riodinidae > Calephelis > Calephelis nemesis. The sequence continues at coordinate 42,462 of NJDD01002996.1, forward strand.
ACTTCATATCGCTTAACATTAATATCTACTATCAGTTTGTATAAACAAATTTGAAGTCCGGTTTTCCCAATTTCTTTGGTCTTTTTCCGTTTTTCTTTTTAAATGTTCCTTCTCTTGATAATAACTCAAATAATACATTAAAAAAAATTAGCAAAATTGGTCCATCCGTGCAAGCGTGATGTGACGCGAAATGAGGATTAATTTTTTTATATACTAGTGGTTGTCCAATAATCGAAGTTCGACCATTGTATACATTTTTATTATAAGTTATTCAATGTAAATTATTAATTCGGGGGGTTTTCCAAATCGGGGAATAAATAAAAAAGAAAATGTACATTTTTAATTTTCTAATAAAAATAACGTTGAATTGGATATGTGCCTGGTTATCAATAGGCACATTGTCATGTTTAGTGTATTTGGCTAGTCGTGGGTTCCCTGGTGTGCCTCTGCCTATCCTTTCCGGGATACGGGCTTGGAGATACTTTATTACATGAATGATGAAACATTTCTATGAACCGCAAATATATCCGAATAATACTTTTTGAATGCACTACAAATTCGAATAATCTGAAATAATGCTTGATTATTTTAGCTACAACAATGGCACAATTTATTACGAATGCCTTTCAATAGCACAAATAGACTATGCAATGGATTTGTTTGAATGCAATCAATTCTTTTGTGTACTATGTTTCTATTATTATTGTCTTTGTAGTGTAGTGGTCGTGTATTGGATTGTACTTCTTTAGGTCTGCAGTACGGTTTCGTCAGTTTTCCCTAAGACATCAGCATTTGTTTGAAACAAAAAAATTGCGTTTTTACAAAAACATATATATTCAATATATTATATAAACAAAGTGAAGGTAATAGTTTAAGTGACTTAAGAAGTGGCTTGCATTAATGTTGATGTTGAACTTTCATACATTTCTTCTGGACTCTAAAAATTCTAGTTAAAGAATTCCCCTAAATAGGAATACCTGCAAAATGGAAGTAATATATCCGTGATAAGGTAAAAGAGATGCATTTAAGATACTTCTCTTATTCTTCTCAACACATATACAAACCTATCGATTTTATTGCAAATTGAATAAATATGTGGTTTCTAGTCTATATTAGTATTATTTAATGTAACACCTAATTTTTAGTCTCTCTAGAATGTACTAGAAATTCAAGAGTTTAGTTTTCGTAAGATTTATTTTTAGATAATTTTAATTTAAACATTCTGTCACGTTAGTCAAAAATTTTACTTGTTTCTTCACATAAATCATTATTATTTTTGCTCTTGATGACAAGGTGTAGTATCATTAGCAAATAAGATTGAATCATGATTAATAAAATCAGGAAAATCGTTTATGTAAATTTAAAAAAGTAATGGCCCTAAAACACTACCTTGTGTTAGATCGCAGTCATTAAAGATATATTGAAGTATAGACTTTACTATTATTCTACTATTAAAATATGAATTACCCTCTAGCACCATATATCTCAAGTTTTGTTTATAAAAATTTAAGTGATACAAAATCAAATGCTTTACTCATATCTAAAATAAGTAACGGAAGTTTTTTACCATTTAAGCTTTCAGTAACTTTTATAACTAAGTCAAAACATGCATCAACTGCAGACCTGCTTTTCCTAAATCCAAATATGTTTATTAGTAAACTAAATTTATAATCCAAATAAAATGAAAATATCGTTTTAAAAACCTAACCATAGATACACTAATATATTTGATATAAAAAAATTGACTTTTAATTCTAAGTATGGGACCCCCAAAATTTATTGTTTTTTCTCGGTTATTGTATCTATTATAGTTATCTATTAGAGATTATATATACAATTACTTATCCTATAAATTTTAAAGAAAGAAAAAATTTCGCCCCAGACAGGATTTGAACCTGTAACCTTTCGTCTCAAGCCGACGAATGCTCTAACCAATTAAGCTACTGAGGATTCAAGTCCCGTGGCGAAATTTTTAATTCCTTTCTACCCCGTTAACGCGGGTAGTTATGTCCTATAGATACACAATTCTGAGTACCTACCAAATAAGTTCATCACCGATGAAATTCACATTTTAGAATGGCCATAACTTTCGTTTCTTGCATCGTATTTTTATTTATTTATTTTTTTAGCACTTGCCCTGTGCGTGGCATAAATTTCTATAAATTTTAAAGAAAGAAAAATTTTTTCGCCCCAGACAGGATTTGAACCTGTAACCTTTCGTCTCAAGCCGACGAATGCTCTAACCAATTGAGCTACTGAGGATTCAATAAAAATACAATTACTTATCCATTTCCAGTAGCATAGTTCTTATTGTTTCAGAAAAAAAAATTAAAAAATTTCTGAGAAAGGCTTTGACATTCAGACCGACAGACGGAAATGACGAATTTATAAGGATTCCACTCTTAGTCTTTGGCAACGAAACTCTAAAAAAGAAACCAAAAAAAATATCAAAATCGGGTCATTATTGGCTGAATTTTTCGCGTAACAAACATACAGAAAAACAAATCGTTGAATTGTCAACCTCCTCTTTTTTAGTTGACCAGAAACACTTTGACTGTTAGTTCTCCAGAATAAGCAACGACGAGTAAATGTAACTTGTTCTTAAAGAATTCGTAAACATAAATCCATACTTACGAATAAACTTTCCGTAAAAGTAAACTTTTTCATATTTTATGTAACCTTTTTTCACAATATAAATATGATCAATAAGAGCAACCTACTTAATGTAACCTTATAAAACCAAACATAATGTTTTCTCTCAGCATTCAAACCCGGAGTTGAAGTAATTAGGTTATATGGAGCTTGAATACATGACTGTATTTTCAATAGCAAATACATAAAATTGCGAACCTATTTGATAATTTTATCATATTTTGCTTTTTAAGGTTCCACTTTTTATAATATTATAGTGCGTGTACGTTTTAGGGTTAGATTTGCTTAGAAATGTAATTGACTACCCAATTCATTTCATTTCGATCAAAGTAAGTCACTCCTTTTTAAACTTCAATTTTTTTATTTTTTTGGTTAATTGTTAATGATATGATGATTTGATTTAATTTGTATTATTTTTTAAATTTAAGCTAACTTCTGCTTCTCTGCGGCCCATAGTAGTATGAGCGATCCTTTACTATAATATTAATTCCAACAAAGTTTGTTAAAATAATTATGTTTCGTAATTAAACAGGCAAAGAACGTATTTTCCCAGTTTTTTAAGTAAAGCATTTTCACGCCCACATCCTCGAAGAGTTAATCACCCATCTCTAGCCTAAGACTCAAAGTCCTACAATGTGACAGGTGCCAAACCTATCACCAACATTGCATATATCCAATCCCGGACAACGATATTTTAATCAGAAAATTGAAAATATACATTTTCTAATTTTTTTGTTGCCCAACCCAGGAATCGAACTCGCGGTCTCAAAAAGTCAAGTCCGACGCCGGACGCTAAACCAAAAAGGCGATTATGTTTGTTAAAGCTCAGAGAAAAGGTATGAAGCCATGTCTGCGAAGTAAAGTAATTTGTTTCTGCCATAGGAACCCGTCACGTAATCTGGTTAAAAAATAGCCAATTTCCTTCGGCGAGTTTAATAAAAAAATTCGAGGATTTCCCTCTGTTTCCTTATCAGTTTTTCTTCAATATCAATGATGACCATCTCGAAAGTACGCTAAAATGACGGAGTTATCAATGGTCATAAATAAATAAAAGTATAGATTTTAGTACAGTTATCGCCTATGTGGTCTACTTCGGTCTACTGTGGTGGCGGACTTGACTTCTTGAGGTTACGGGTTCGATACCCGGGACAAGCAATAAAAATAGGAAAAGTTTATTTTAAATTTTCTAATAAAATAACGTTGCCCGGGATTGGATATGTACATTATATTGAGGGACTTAGTATCTTCGGCTAGTCGTGGGTACCCTGGTTGTGCCTCTGCCTACCTCTTTGGGAATATGGGCGTGAAAGGTAAACGTCTATATTTAAAATTAGTAGTAAAGTAGTTTAGATTTTAATTATCAACGAGATTGATATTTATGGATAAGGTTTTATTTTTCTATGATAACGGAAGTCAAACAAGCAGACAGATTTCTTGATGGTAAGTAATTCGCTCCACCTAGAGACACCAAAGGCAAAGACAACCTGAGGCCGGGATGTTAGGCCTAGAGCAAAAGTAACTTTATCGGCTTCTTACCTTATCCTCCGAACCGTTACCGGAATACGTCAAAAGCAAGCATTGACGTTATAGTGGCAGAAATAGGTAAGGCGGTGGTACCAATCCGGGTTAGTCGCTGCGAAACTCTACCACCTAGTACTTCATATAAGTTTAAGTCTGAAACTTACGAAATGACTTATTGTTCTTATAACAGTAAATACAAGTCTGGTTATAAATTAAGAATATAATTAACTTGTAAATTAATTAATCTTTGAAGCAATTTATTAAAATTTTAGTCAATTAATAGAGTCCTGATCAAAGAATACGTTATGTGACTAGCTTAAAGATTAAAATGGAATTTAATAATTTATGGATAATCAATTAAAAGTTTACAAATTCAATTCAGTTCATTTTAAACTTAAATAGTTTTATAAAGAAGAACCCAAATTCCTTTCATTAACAATAAAAAAAATTAAAAACCAATTACTTCTGCTTTGTTCATAGCTTTGTAGCCAAATGGCAAAGGATTGCTGCTGGAATTGTTAGATAATTTAGTTTGTTTTGTATGAGGGTCACAATAATATATTGGCGATATTTTACGTAAATTTTTACGTTATCAGTCAATGTAGCTTTGTAAATCGGTGATAGAATAACTGGTAGATCAGGTGGTAGGTAAATTACATTAAGTTTGCATAGCCAGTGATTGTCACAGTAGTGTTCCGATTGATAAGGTAAGACTTACACAATATTACCAACACCAAGCATCCCGTCCTCAAGCCAGTGACGCACCTGTAACATCTATGGTGTATATAGACCACGCTTATGTATTTCCATCAGGAGAGCAGGGTATGCTTATTTCTCGCATAAAAAACATTGGGTATTCGCAAGTACCCTGGTGATGACATTGCCTTTTCTGGCGTTAAGATATTTGCTTTTAGGTTTCTTTTATTTGAATTTATAAGGATATAAATCGAGGTAAAACTCCATTTTAAATAAGAGATCACTACCTGCTAAGAATACACCTAAAATACCTTTGGCATTATGACACACGCTACCTGATAGATTAGTCCGTCTATTCTTTAAGGGTATTATAATATGGGATAAGTTTTGAACTCTTAAAATAAACTATCCGAAATGAGACTTCTCAAAACACGGGTAACGACTAGGTAGGTACTTAAGATAAAAATAATTTATATATATATAACTTAGTTTAGAATTTGGCTATCAAACTTAGTAAAATTTTTCGAACTCTAACGGTAATTCTTGAGGATGGAGTGGCAAAAATGCGAATTAAATCTCGTCATCTATAATATAATAAATATAAATTAATTACTATGGATTGATATTTTTCATTGGATAAAAAAATAAACACATTTATCAAATTAATAAAAAACAAATTAGACAAATATGTTTTCACATTGGAATCCAAGCTACTATCATTGGAAACAGATTTTCATAATTATAAAATTAAAAATCAATAACCCCTATAAAACCCACTGATGGTTACAAAACGCACCCAAGTAATGTATTCGTTTAAGAGTTACACACAAACTTAGACATAGATACCTATGTGATCTGGTTGCGGTGATAGGTAGTGGGAGCTTTAGGTAGGGTTGTCACATGCAAAGGACGTGACAATTTGTATTGTTTCCCGAACTCTTACTTTATTCGTGGTCTGGTCGCAGTGGTGGGCGCTGGGTACGTTATTGTGTTTTTGTTTGAAATGAATTGACTCCGAAACTACTAGAAAGATTTGAAAATTATTTCACTGCTGGCAAGCTACACTATTCTCAAGTGACATAGGCTATGTTTCATTTTCAAAAAAAATAGAGTTGCTCATTAAAAAGAAAATTCAAAACATTTCCCAACCCGACTGGTCCTCGTGGGGAATTTGACTACAACCCTCTACCAAATATAAGAAGAAATCAAGATTTAAAACAAAACCTCAAAATTTGTACTTATAATGTAAGAACACTTTCATCAACGGAACGATTCCTCGAATTAACTAATGCCCTAAAAAATATTAACTGGGACATTCTAGGTCTTGCAGAAATCCGAAAAATGGGATGTATGTTCGAAGAATACGAAGACCTTATTTTCTGCTTCATCGGCGACACTAAAGGAAGATACGGAGTTGGATTTGTAGTAAAGAAAATATATAAAACTAATATCACTAACTTCATAGGAATCTCTGAACGAGTAGCACTCCTACAAGTGAAATTTAAATGCTTCTCATTATCAATCATCCAAGCATACGCACCTACAGAGAGACCAACACCAGAAGAAATTGAAAATTTCTACAAAGATATTGGTTCTGCCCATACAAAGACGGAAGGAAAGGTCATAGTCATGGGAGATTTCAATGCAAAAATAGGCTCTCCAAGAATAAGCAACTATCCAGTATTGGGAGGACATGGCTACGGATCGAGCAACAAAAGAGGAGAACGTCTCTTGAGTTAGGCATACCAATATAAACTATCAATAATGAATACATTCATCAAAAAGAAAGAAAGCCGCAGGTGGACATGGTTATCACCTGACCAAAAAACAGAAAATGAAATTGATTTCATAATGATAAATCACCATAAACTTATAACTAATGTCGAGGTACTAAACAATGTGAAATTCTCTTCCGACCACAGACTAGTCAGAGCTACTTTAACTTTAAATCGCCCAGTAAAGAGTAGGAAAGCTTACACAAGAACACCTAACATTCCCAAGACAGAAATGGAAATTAAAGAATATGTTAGAAACCTACGAACATACACAGAAAACATAGAAACGAATGGTATTGGTATCCAGACCTACTACAATATCCTAGAAAAAGGCATAACAGAGAGCTTAAATTACAAAAACAAAGCACGCCCTTCTAAACATAATATTTTCTCCGAAGACACACTCCACCTAATAGAAAGGCGCACGGAACTATTGCGTGTAAAAAATAAAACCAAAGTTGAAAAAAACGAACTTAGCAGAATTTACAAAGAGACCCATAGGTCAATTCGTAAGGACTACTACAATCACAGATACAACATAATTTCAAAGAACATCAAGATTTCTAGGAGTGCAAAAAAAGCATACAAAGAGCTAACTACACACAAGTCATGGATTCAAAAACTCAAGCACAATTCACAAGAAACAAAATCTATAAAAGATGTTATAAACCAGGCAACAAACTTCTACAAAAACTTATACAAGCAACCAAATAATACTGAAATGTATGTACAAACAACCCACATAAACTCAAGGGATAACATCAGACAAATTGAAGACTATGAAGTACTTGAACATATAAAAAGCTGAAGGATGACAAAAGCCCTGGACCAGATGGATTATGCATTGAGGTTCTAAAAATAGGAGCACCCGTTCTAACAAGCCATTTTTCGCAACTGTTCAACAAGATATTAGAAGAAGAAAAAGTACCTAAACAATGGTGTACATCAGACATAATTCTTATCTTTAAAAAAGGAAACTCCTTGGACATAGGAAACTATAGTAATAAGTCTGCTGCCGAGTATATATAAATTATTCTCATCCATAATTCTAAAGAGAATATCTGACAACATCGATAGGCAGCAACCAAAGGAACAAGCCGGATTTAGGTCAGGTTTCAGCACAACGGACCACATTCAGACACTCGAACAGATCATAGAAAAATACAGAGAATACAATAGACCTCTGTATGTGGCCTTCATAGACTACACCAAAGCTTTTGACACCATTAGTCACTGTTCAATCTGGAATGCACTACAACAATCAAACATTAACTACAAATACATTAATATCTTGAAATATATTTACACAAATAGTAAGAGCAGAGTCAAGTTAGAAACTAGGGGAGACGAAATAAACATAGAACGAGGAGTAAGACAAGGAGACCCTCTTTCCCCAAAGCTTTTCATAGTACTAATGGAATATATCTTTCAAAAACTAGACTGGAAAAACAAAGGTGTGCACATAAACGGACAATATTTAAACCATCTGAGGTTCGCTGATGATATTGTCATAATTGCCGAAACCGCCAAAGATCTAGAGGAAATGATAATATCACTGGACGATGAAAGCTCCAAAATCGGTCTCGAGATGAATGTAAACAAAACCAAAATACTAACCAATAAATGCGAACGTCCTATAGTGATAAAAGGTAACAATATAGAATACGTCAGCGAATACATCTACTTGGGTAAGCAAATATCGTTCAGAACATCTAGCAACGAAGAAGAAGTAACCAGAAGAATCAATACAACCTGGAAGAAATACTGGGCAATTGGGGAAATCTTAAAAGGAAACTACAGCTTACACATGAAAAGGACGATATATGATACATGCTTATTACCGTGCTTATTGTACGGCTGCCAAACATGGATTTACACAAACAAAATAAAACAAAGAATCAAATGCAGTCAAACAGCAATGGAAAGGAGTATGTTAAAAATAAAAAGAAGACATAGAATTAGAAATTAAAAGATCCGCCAGAAAACTAAGCTTACCGATGCTCTCAGATACGCACTTTCACTTAAATGGAAATGGGCAGGACATATCTAACGATACTCAGACAGAAGGTGGACAATCGAAGCCACCCGATGGAAAGGACCAGAAGGGAGAAGGAAAGTTGGCCGACAATTAAAATGGTGGGCTGATGACATAATCCACGTTGCAGGAAACGACTGGTTAAAGTTAGGCAAAGACAGAGAGTCATGGAACAGGATGGAGGAGGCCTTTACCCAAATTGGGGTTCAAATCTTAAATAATACTAGCATTAACTAAATACTTTTAACACCAAATTTTATTTCTATTTTAAGTTTAAATATTGTAATTATATATTGTAAACGAAGAGATTTGGAATACTTTTTTTAGAAACTCACTGTAAAACATTGTGTATTTTATTTTATTATATAAATATGCCTGTGCGAAGTCCGGGATGGGCTGCTAGTATTCTATATTTCTGCTCGACGGAGCAAGAAATGGGCGACGCCCACCTCACAGTGGGCGAAAAGTTGTCAGTTTCCGCCCGGAGGGCAGAAAACTGCATTATTTTGCATATGTAATATTATTTATTTTTTATATGTGTTTATCCCACACAAATTTTAGCTATATATACGATTCAGAATATTAATATCTAAACACTTAAAACGAATTAAATAATTACTGTGTCACAAATTGTGATTATGATTATGATTTAAAGATGTCCAATATCTCAGCAGCTTTATAAGCCATCGAAAGAAAACTGTTCTTATATGAGAGATCACCAAAGAAGTACACGGTCTCCTGGTATATTTATAGTTTTATATAAACAACATTATTCGCAGATATAGGCTCTGCTCTGTGGCCGAACTATTAATAAATGAGTAGTTTAAAACACACGCTTTTATAACAGTAACACCAACACTTCTTTTCAATCCCACTCTTTCTCGGATCTCACTATTACAAATGCGGTCAGCGAGCGTTACACCACAGATTTTAACGTAGCGCTCTCATTTCGACCACATTTATCCTACGTTCATGCTTTTCTTGGCATACCCAACCACTGGTGCAGAGCGAGTCTAGCTTTTTGACTCACAACCTCGCTTTAAAATAGCTTACCCAACGCTCCATTCACACTATTCCCTTCAGACACTTTCCTCTCTACATATTACATAAATTTAGAAAAGTACCCCATAAAACACTACCTTGTGCTACGCCGTAGTAATCAAAAATACAAGTTAAAGGTTTAAATTGTATTAATTTAATTTAATTTAAAGGTTTCTACTTACTTTTGATATGTCAACACATTGTTTCTTTTCTCTAAATAGCTTTTAAGCCGTTTTAATGAATTTCCTTCTAGCACTATATCTCTTAAATTTTGTTAAAAAATTGTGTGGGATACAAAATCCAATGATTTATTACTCATAACACGCATAGAACTATCTTAAGCATTTAATTAATGTTTAACTAAGTTAAAATATGCATAAACTGTAGACGTGCCTTTTCAAAATTCATATTGATTATTTTTACGTAAGTTAAACTGAAGTGAATAACTGTATGATTTGTCATAGATTACTTATTCTAAAATAAAAATAAAATACTTTGGAAATGTCTCTTGCAAAAATTATTTAATTAAAAAATAATAGTAAAAACTTCAATATCAATTTTAAAGATCTGTCCATAGTCACACTAATGGGTTTGATGAAGAAAAAAAACTTTTGAGAATTAGTTTTGAGTAACCATACTTAAAACTAATACCAAAAAAAATTGTTATTTTTCAATTGTTGCACAAAAATCTGAATACGGTTCACCAAATACATTATACTTATCAATTTTCAATATCATAGCTCTTATAGTTTAGGAAAAAAGGCTTGACATACAGATAGATAGATAGACATACATGATGAATTTATAGGGGTTACGTTTCTCTTTAAAAAACAAACAAAAAAAATATAATCGAAATCGGTTCAATAATTGCCGAGGCTTTGACTCTTAGTTCTACAGGATAATCAACAATGAATAAATGTAACTTGTAAATAATTCATAAATTATAAATCCATACTTTTAAATAAACTTTGTAGAATACTTGTCCGGGCTCCTTTGTAGAATAGAATATCTGCCTTCCTGTGCCAGGCAGCTCGTAAAAGGCGAGCATAGGCTTGCCGTCACTAACACCGTGATATCTGACTAGGTGGTAGACTTTCGGAGCAACTCACCCGGATTGGTACCACCGCATTACCTATTCGTGCCGCCATAACATCATGACGTGTTCCGGTTCGGAGGGTAAGGTAGCTGGTAAACTTACTTTTGCTCGAGGCCTAACATCCCAGCATCAGGTTGGCAACGCACCATTATCACCTTTGGTGTCTCTAGGCGGCTGGAATTTCTTACCATCAGGAAATCCATCTGCTTGTTTGCCTTCTAATATCATAAAAAAAAGTAACCTATTCATACTTATGTATCCTTTTTTCACAATATAAATATGATTAATGATAGCAACTAAATATAACCTTATAAAACCAAACATAATGTTTTCCCTCAGCATTCAAACCCGGAGTTGAAGTAATTGGGTTAAATGGAGCTCGAATTCATGACTGTATTTTCAATAGCAAATGCATAAAACTGCCAACCAATTTGAGAATTTTATCATATTTTGCTTTATAAGGTTCAATTTTTTATAGTATTATAGTGCGTGTACGTTTTAGGGTTAGATTTGCTTTGAAATGTCATCGACTACCCAATTCACTTCATTTCGGACAAAGTATGTCACTCCTTACACTTAATTTTTTTTATTTTTCAGGTTAGTTGTTAATGAAATGTTTTATTGTAAGTTTGTTTTCATATGATTACCTTTTAAGTTTAAACTAACTTCCGCTTATCTGCGGCCCGTAGTAGTATGAGCGATTCTTTACTATAATATTTATAATAAAGTTTGTTAAAGTAATTATGCTTCGTAATTATAGACGCATAGGACGTATTTTCTCAGTTTTTTTTAAAAAGTAAAGTATCATTACGCCCATATCCCCGAAAAGGTAAGCAGAGGCACAACCAGAGCACCCATCTCTAGCATAAGGCTCAAAGTCCCACAATGTGATAGGTGGCAAGTTTATCACCAACAAGGCATATTTTATTGAATCAGGCGTTACTTTGCGGAAATCCATTATAACAGATGTAAAAAAAGCCTTTATTTTGCTAATTCCGCGTAAGCAGTGTAAATGTTGTGGCAAATAATCTTCGAAACGACACAGAGTGTGACATGCCTAACTGACGTTCCCACCACTTACCTCCGTGACCAGATCACTAATAGAGTCCGAACACGGGAAACAAAAACACTTGTCACGTCCTTCGCCAACTTTGTCGAAGCACTCACCACAGAGAACACCAAATCGCACTCGACGTACGTTTCGCCTCGACACCGAGGCATCCTCAGGAAATCGACCGTACCGTACAAACGACGACACACGAGTGACTTGCCGCAGCCTCGATTGCGCCCTAGTATTAATTATATTCGTAACCGCTTCACGAATTGTGAAATTCTGTGGGACTCGATTGTTGCTAAAATTTCCTATATTCGTGTTCTGATCGCGGAGGTGGGTGGTAGGAACGTCAGTTAGGCTTTTTACATTCTGTGTCGTTTGGAAAGAAAGAAAGAAAGAAAATATATTTATTTGCGGAATATGTGTGTTGAAGTTGTTACAAAATTATTTAAGCTTTCTAATTTCCAACATATTCTACCACATTGTGGTGTGCAAATATTTAAATATTTTTAAAAACTGATTATTTAGTTATACGACAATGTTTAAGTAAATATTCATTCAACAAATAGTTTTATTCTTATTACAATTTGAATTATAACTTACAAACAATTTTAAAATGTTAGTAATTTTAACCCTGTCTACCGTAAACTACCACCGTTTCCAAACCTAATCAGTCGGGAGAAGAAACGGCGAAACAAACTCCCCGGCAGCCAGTACTGTAACCTATCGTCCTTGTAGTACCATCGTTTCCAAACATAGCCTGGTTTCTGAAATCATAATAAATTATTATTATTACAAAATTTATATTATTTAAGCTTGTCTGCAAGAAAATCTTTAACACTATAATATGTCTTATCTAACAACAAGTCAAATAACTTCTTTTGAAATCTTTTATCTTTCCTAAGATTCCTGATAATCTTTAAAAGATTATCAGGAATCTGGTTGTATATACGAATGGACATGCAATGTATATTAGTTTTGAAAATATTGAGTTTTTGGTTAGGCACATGGAGTTTCTCACCATTTCTAAAATGTGATAATCCTAAGACCTCAGCATTTGTTTGAAACAAATGATGATGTTTTTTTTTACAAATACACATACAACCAAAATATATAACCAAGGTCTTTACCTTGTTTGTAATATTTTAAGAGCCTTCAAAAGTGGCTTGCATGAATGCAACTGATTAACACTACATATTGCTCTTATACACTTCTTTTGAACTCTGAAGATTCTAATTAGTTCTACAGAATTTCCCCAAATAGGAATACCATATTGCAAAACGGAAGAAACATATCCATGATAAGCTAAATAAGATGCTTTTAAGCCTGACACTTCT
>NJDD01002996.1:55835-91664 GCA_002245505.1 Calephelis nemesis
GAAACATACCCATGATAAGCTAAATGAGATGCTTTTAAGCCTGACACTTCTCTTATTCGTCTTAACACATATATAAACCTATCAATTTTGTTACAAAGTGAATCAACATGCGATTTCCAATTACAAAATTTATCAATTTTTATTCCTAGGAAGTTGGTAAAATCTACATTCTCTATTATAGTATTATTCAAAAAAAACATTTAATTTTTTGTGTCTCTATAGTGTGCTTGAAATTCAACTAATTTTGTCTTCGTAAGATGTATTTTAAAATTATTTTGTTTAACCATTCCGTTACCTTAGTTAAAGTTTTACTTGTTTCTTCTAATAGATCCTCTCCTCATCCTCTTTATTTTTGCACTCGATAAGGAGGGTAGTATCATCAGCAAACATGATGGATGATTGATAGGATCAGGAAAATCATTTACATAAATTAAAAAAAGTAATGGCCCTAAAACACTACCCTTTGGTACTCCACAGTCATTAAAAAGGTAATCGGAATTATAGACTTTCCTGTGTTTCCACTTATTTAACTGATCTGAACACATTGTTTTCTATTCTCTAAATAACTTTTAAACCATTCTAATGATGACCTCTAATACCATATCTCTCAAGTTTTGCTAACAAAATTTTATGTGATACAAAATCAAAAGCTTTACTCATACCTAAAAATAAAGCAAATGGAAACTTTTTACTATTTAGGCATTCAGTTATTTTTTTAACTAGGTCAAAACATGCATAAACTGTAGACCTACCTTTTCTAAATCCATACCGATTATTTGTTAATAAGTTAAAATGAAGTAAATAACTGTATAGTTTATCATACATTATTTTTTCAAAAACCTTAGAAATTACTGGAACTAAATGAATGGGTCTATAATTGTTCATATCACACATATCGCCTTTTGTAAATAATGGCTTGATAATAGACTTTATCAGGATATTTTCCTTCTAAAAGTGATACATTAATTATGTGACAAAGAGGCTGTGATATCACAATGGCAACATTCTTTAATATTATTGTGCTAATATTGTCATAGCCAGTTGCCCTTGTGTTTTTAAAATTATGTATTACCTTAATTAGATCATGCTCATCTACTGCTGTTAAAAACATAGTTTTATTGTGATTAGAAATATTATGAGATCTAATACTATTTGTTGAACAAGGTTGATTTTTACTACAAAATTTAGTTTGATTTATAAAGAACTCATTAAAAAGATGACATATTTCTTGAGAAGCAGTATATACTGAGTTATTTATTTTAATTTTTATATTTTCCACAACAGTTACACTGCTTACGCGGAATTAGCAAAATAAAGGCTTTTTTTACATCTTTTTTTTTACCAACAGGGCACATATCCAATTCCCAACAACAATATTTTAAGCAGGAAATTGAAAATACACATATTTTTTTTTGCCCAACACAGGAATCGAACTTGGAATCTCAAAAAGTGAAGTCCGTCGGCGGACGCTAGACCATAAAGGCGTTTGTATTTTTTAAAGCTCAGAGAAAAGGTATAACGCCTTGTCTGGAAAGTAAAGTAATTTGTTTCTGCCTTGGGAACCCGTCACGTAATGTAGTTGAAAAATAGCCAATTTCCTTTAGCGAGTTTTATACAAAAAATCGAGGATTCTCCTCTATTTTATTATTAGATTATTGTTTAATGTCAATTATGAACATTTTGGAAGTACGCTAAAATGACGGAGTTTACAATGAACATCAATAAAAAAAGTATAGGTTAGAGTATAGTTATCGCCTAAGTGGTCTAGCGGTCCGGCGTCAATTTTACCTCCTTGAGGTCCGGTTCGATCCCCGGGTCGAGCAACAAAAAAAAAGGAAAAAATTGTTTGGATTAGTGTCCGGTTGGCGATAGCCTTGCCACCTACCACATTGTGGGACTTAGTATCTTCGGCTACCCGGGAGAGACCTGGTTGTGCCTCTGCCTACATTTTGGGGATACGGGCGTGAATATAGTTATTAATCTACTTTCAATATAGTCGTCTAAATTTAGACCTCAACAGTTGATAAGTGTACGGATTTCGACCGTACATTGATATTTTTGGGTAAGGTCTTATTTTACATAAATTAAAGTTTGAAACTTACGAAACAACTTATTATTCTTATATTAGTCAAACAAAGCAAGTCGATTATAAACTTAAAATACAATTAACTTGTCAATTTAGTCAATTAATAGAGTTCTTATCTTACAATATGTTTTATGACTAAAATGCTTAAAAGTTTAACAATTTAATCGAATACAATTCAATTCATTTTAAAGTTAAATAATTTTATAAAAAAAAATCTAGTTGCCTTTCAATAAATAGCAATAAAAAATCTAAAAACCAATTACTTTTCTTTGTTCAGAGCTATGTAGCCAAATGGCAAAGACATTTGCTGGATAATTCAGTTTAATTTTGTATGACGGTTATAAAAATATCTTGAAGATACTTTACGTAACTTTTTACGTCATATTATTATCAGTCAATATAGCATTTTAAATCGGTGATAGAATAAATGGTAGAATAGCCGGTAAGGAAATTTTATTAATGCACGGTATGTAAACCTAACATTATAGCCGCAGGACATAGATGCACCTGTAACATATATGGTGTCTATAGGTTACGGTTATTTCTAACCATCAAGGAGAGCCATAAACACATAAAAACGGGCTGCACTCTGGGAGTGCCGGCAGAAGTGAAAACTTGAATATTAACGTTCTGCGTTTTTAATATTTTGGAATGGTTAGGGAATAATTTTGCACGAATTGCTTTACTAATCAGTATAAAAGTACTATCATTTATGTGGTAGAATACAATATTAATTTATTGCGCATTCCTACGTTATTCGATCGAATTTTCGATCAGGTTACGTGTGCTGACGCGAGTTTAAAAGTTTTTACCCATTCTAAAAAAGTGCGCAACGCGGCTACAGAAGTTTTGATTTCAAAAATCTTTAGGTAATCACGAGTGCCCTGCTTCTACCACTGCCTATCTCTTCTAGTATACAGGCGTTATGATATTTGCTTTTAAGTTACTTTTATTCGAATAGAAGGATATAAATCGAGGTAGCACTCTACTTTAAATAAGGAATCACTACCTGCTACGAATACACATAAAATACCTTTGGCATTTAGGTACACACTACCCGACAGGATAGTCCGTCTACTTTGTAAGGGTCTTATAACATGGGATAAGTTTTGAACTTTTAAAATAAATTATCCGAAATGAGACTTCTTAAAACACGGGTAACGACTAGGTACTTAAGATAAGAGCAATTTATTAAACGCCTTATAACTTTTTAAGATTTTGGCTATCAAATTTAATAAAACTTTTTCAAACTCTAACGGTAAGTTGTTAGGACAGAGTGGTAAAAATGTGAACTAAATCTCTTTATCTATAAAAATTATTAATATGGATGGATTATTTTCATTGGTTATAAAATTAACGTAATCACATTTAATCAAATTTGTCGCCTCTATGGTCTAGCCGTCTGGTGTCGGTCTTGACTTCTTGAGATACGATTCGATACCCGGGTCGGTCAAAAAAAATTAAGATGTGTGTAATTCCTATTTTCTAATAAAAATAACGTTGCCCGGGATTGGATATGTGCCCGGTTGGCGATAAACTTGCCTTCTATCACAATGTTTTCAAATGAATAAAAAAAAATAGTAGACAAAATATATAATTTCACATTCGAATACATGTTGCTTGCATTGATCATAAAATTAAAAAAAACAATAACCTTTAAAAATCTATCCATGCCTAAGTAATTTATTCATTTTCGAGTTATTATGCTACAGACAGCCAAAAGCCATACACACACACATACATACACACAGAAACTCAAGCTTGGTAGCTATTTGATGTACATTTTACCCAGTGATCTATCTAAAAAGATACGGAATCATCTGGTCGCAGTGGTGGGAGGTGGGAACTTTAGGAATGGTTGTCACAGGCGAAGGACGTGACAATTTATATTGTTGGTTCATGGTCTGGCCGCGATAGTGGGCGCTGGGGACATTACGTGGGCTTCTCACATTCTGTGTCATTGGGAAGAATTCTCGAAACAACAGTTACACTGCCTATAGTATAGCAAATTAAAGGCTTATTCTATATTGATTATAATGGATTTCCGAACCCGAGACCTCATGAATTAAAGTCTTACACTAGACCGCTAGACCACGGGGGCGATTATAATTGCAAATAAGTAAATCCGAGTTAAACTACTTCCTTCAATCTTATAGGTTATTGAGTCGAAGTTCAGTGCAACTTGAATTTGCATGCAAATAACTTGCATAATCAACCTATTCCATAAAGCATAAGTTCCTTATTGTTGAAGATAACATTAAGGAAGAGAGAGAGACAAGAACAACGTTTTTTTTATAAAAAAAATTGAAAACGCATTAAGCAAAATTACTCTATTTTAATAGGCTTTGTATAATTTAGACAATTCG
The DNA here is from genome assembly GCA_002245505.1 of Calephelis nemesis. Classification (NCBI taxonomy): domain Eukaryota; kingdom Metazoa; phylum Arthropoda; class Insecta; order Lepidoptera; family Riodinidae; genus Calephelis; species Calephelis nemesis. The sequence goes on from NJDD01002996.1 coordinate 60,288, forward strand.
AATGCACGTGTGAAGTAATTATAGATATTAGTGCAGTCCAGTGACTGTCGACTAAATCTCTTTTGATTGGCTTAGATCATGATGCTACTGCTTTACCTAAGACCGTGACATGCTTAATTACAGCTAAATATATCACATACAATGGAAACCATCCCTTAAATACATTACAACGATAAATTCAACACTCGAGATAACCTCATGTTCTAATACCGCTCATTAAACCTACATTCAATGTAGCAAAGAACTATTTCGATTACTTCAGCTTTCAAACATAATGTTAAAGCTAAAAATTTGCAATAAGCCATCGACAAAACCTATATGTAGCATAGCCAAATGTCATCTCGATTACGCCAGCTTTGAAACAAAGATATCCGCATCGAAATCGGTCAAACCGTTCAAAAGTTATTGCAAACTATATACGTCCATACATTGTGCATCGAGGGTTAAAACAACTAGTCACAATTGTTTGGGAGCTACGATGTCACAGATATACACATAAACAAATCTAAGTTACAACACCTCTCTTCTATAATGTGCTTTACAAGAACTGCAAACATTACATAGAAACATACATAATATCGCAATTTTAAAACTACTCGTATGATCCTTCAACCATTTGACATTAAATTCAACAGGTCCTTGTCATCTGGTTACCGTCATCAGAAAATATGAATAGATCTGGTTACGGCAGAATAAATGAATCCAAGCAGTGTGTAGCTTACCAGTATGCAATTAAGGGTTACAATCTGACCTTTTTTTGGAGCTCCATTATCAGACCGGCTCAGTTGTACCAGCATTTGTTAATGTTTTAACTGAAAGGTATTACATATTTTTAATACTGGTATAATCTGTCTGATATCCATTCCGATGAATTAATGAGCTGATGACCTTCAATTCCTGAGCACATGTCCTTAAATAATTTAAAAGAACCATCGCAATCACTTCAGTTATCAGGTTTTAGCTTTAGATGAACTCCAAAGAATACGAAACAGAATACTGTAACTTTTAAAGTTTGATCTATTAGGAAAATATAAATAGTTCTAGTTAAGACGAAACTACCACCAGCTGTATTCAAGGGTTACGTCTTCTACCTTCGATGTCCATCATCAGACCAGCTCCCTTGTATCAGCACTCGTCAGTGTTAGACCAGTTAGGTATCACATATACTCAAAGTGAAATAAATACCCATAGTCCGTATAATATAAAAGAGACAAAGAGATAAAACTTATTACTTTTATTATATTTATATAATAATAAATAAAATTAGTGGATTAACAACGACTTCATTTGCTTAAAACACAGACAGACAGAAAGACACACAGACATACACAGGTATGACAAAACTTATAACACATAAGATGACCGTTTTTCCTTTAGGGGCTAAAACGGCAGGGAAAACCTTTATAATAAGACTTCGAAAGCCAATAATTAAATTTTAGTCGCTCTGTAATGTAATAAATAAATCTCCTAATTAATACATTTAGTAAAAATGTATTTTACTTTAGGTATTCCAAAACTGTGTATTTTTTTTTAATTTTTTGACAAAACGAACTCGGACATTTGGATGTATGCTCGATTAACGAAAAGTTTGCCATTATCACATCGTAAGACTTACTATCTTCGGATAGCCATAGGTGAACTTGTTAAACCTCTGCCACTTCAAAGATAGAGCTTGAAGACATTTTTTTTCTTTTATTGGTTTCATTTGAACTAATATTTACGTCAGTGGTTTCCAAACTATAAGTCATTATTTGCCAGGGTGACACAGCGTTATTTTATAGGCAACGCGAGAGAGAATGTTATTTGCGAAAGAAATATTAATGCCGTAAAGAGGTTGTTGGTTTAGGTCTTGGCTTATGTGGCAGTTGAATAACGTTGTCTAATAAATAATATTGCTATTTTAATCTTATGATAGAAATATAACTTATATTTGATCGCCTCTGTAGTCCAGCGGTTTGGTGTCGGAGTTGAATTCTTAAGGTCCCGGGTTCGATCTCTAGGCCGGGACACAAAAACAATTTACTATTAAAAAAATAACATTGCCCGGGGCTTGATATGTGCCCGGTTAGCAATAGGCTTACTCACATTGTGGGACAAGGTGTCTTCGGCTAGTCGTATTTATTTATTCCCGAAGACAGAGGCACAACCGACACACACGACTAGCCGAAGGCACTAAGTGCCACGATGTGATAAGGTGGTAAGCCTATCGCCAACCGGGCACATATCAAATCACGAGCAACATTTTTTATTAGAAAATTGGAAAACCAAAATTTTCTTTTTGTTGCTCGACCCGGGAATCGAACCCGGGACCCTATACTGTCAAGTCCAACACCTGGACCTGTAGACTACAGAGGCGATCCAAGGTAATAAGGATATATTATATTGCGAGCAAGTGATGTTTGATTAAATGCAACAAAAACTAAACAACAACTGTACAACTAAAACTTTTCATTAGCAAAAAATAACTTGGTTTTTCATGGTATTTATTCATTTAAAGGTTAAAGTTTTGTTTGAGGATTTCCAATCTATCTCGTTCAAATCAAATTTCGTTGAAAGCTTTCATACACATCAGATTCAGATGCAATTTATAGATAGCAGAACTTCCCTCTCTTTTTTAGATGTTAGAGGGGTGAGAAATCCATTTTCCTACTTTAGAACTGTTAGAAGTACAACATTTTCCCAGGTCGGAAGTGCCTATCACTCAAACTATGAAGTTCAAGAAAAAATGGTTTAAGAGACAAATAAAAAAATATTGAACTCCGCTTACATGTAGCTTAAGCATAAGCTTACATGTAGTGTAGCTAAGAACCATCTCGATCACGTCAACTTAAAAAAAAACTAAATTCAAAATCGGTCCACCCTTTTAAAAGTTATGGTGCCAACAACAATAGTATGGTACAAACTTAACCATAATAGTATTATGGTACAAACACACACATACACACGCGTGAAACTTATAATGTTTAATTTTAAAATATTTTTTTTAGTTTCAGTTACAAGCATGTGAAGAGAAATACTTTTTCATTTTTAGATTGAAATAGTCAAGTGGTTTACGGTATAAATCTAATTAGCAAGTTATATTTTTATAGTCCGAATTGTGGTAATACGTTAGATGATGTACATACGGACAGACGTAAATGTAATACATATGGACGGACAGTAATACGTATGTAAGGGTGCCATTTTTGGACATTCGGTGGCAACACCTTTAAAAACACAAATAAACACGTTTATTATGTTTAACCTTAAGATACAAGAACACTTATATTGATTAATGAAATGAAAACAGACTTCTGTCTTTGAAAACACAAATATATTGTTTGTTTATTAGGAGATTTATTACAAAGGCGTGTCCTTTTCCACTGACCTCCATTCGGGACCACAAATACATTTCATCTATGCGAATTCGTAAACAATATAACGATATTTATATATTTTTAACATCAAATGTTTTAATAAATTTAAATAAAATTAAAATTGGTTTCATTTTCATTTGAAGGCCAAAAAGCATGAAAATATTGCCAGGTGTTAAAACGATAATCTCTTTTGGTTCTAGCAAGTAATTAAATTGAAACTTGACCAAGTCGGTAAGTTTCTTACGTGCTAACTTGCACTAACTTGCAAGTACGCAGTGGCTTATTCTGCGAAGTAGTAAAAAATCAACTAAAATCTGCCTGAAAAAAAACTATAACCACAGAATAAGAGTCAGTAGGTATACTAACTCTTATGAAACGCACACTTCTGGGTAAAATTTCCTACCCGTAAACAAAACTCAAACGTCAGCTCTCAGATAAAGTATCCCTACTTTATCTGAGCGTCAGCTGTCTTAAACATAGATTAAAGAACGCTAAGGTTGAAATTGACATTGTAATTCTCTATGATGTAATATAGACTACAATAAATATAACATAAATCTTGGGATTATTTTGTCTCTGTTTGTAAGATAGGAGAAGTTGTAAAAAGGCTGATTTTATGAATAGTACGGCTAGAAGAATAATAGCAACGAGTACATGCTATATAAATGGTTGTCAACTTGGACTCGGGCTTCGGGTAGTATCATATATTTTTTTTGGTACTTTTTTAATAGTATTGAACGGTGTCAAGCATACAAATTTCCGGATACTGTGAAATACACCAAAACTTGGTTAACGAGTCGGTCGGCACCCGGTCTCCTCTTACGAATGTCATCCCGAACGCATATCCATTGTAGCTGAAAATACTTTAGCAGTAAAGTGATACCCATCTTCTTTAATTTTTTTACACAAGAAAAACACTTAGGGCTAACGTTTTAAACTTTAAGAAACAATAAAACTTTTTTCATAATTTGCCAAAAATTTACGAAATTCAGATTGCCACTTTAGAACTTTATGGAATAAGTGCGCTCTCGATTTCAAGATTCTATGGTAGATATAATATGATGTTGTATTTGGTTTGAATTTCCGGAAAGCATACGTAAGAGAAACCTGCCTTACAACGTAATGGTACGCCCAGAAGTTAAAACTTACAATAGACTCTGTTTCAGGGACTACGTCTGATGAAGGAAAGGAAACGCGTAGCGTGGCTGCTACTGCTACTGGCAGTGCTGTTCGCGCTGTGCTGGATGCCATACAACATCATGCAGCTTCTTTTAGACATTAACGCCGTCAACCCAAAAGACTTAAGCATGTACTTACCATACGCTCTTTTTATGGGTAAGTTATCGGTCTATTTCCAAATGAATTATTAAATGTTACACTTTATTAAGCAACAAAAATTTATACACTTTCTCTTATATATTTTTTATGATATTAGACGGCAAACAAGCAGATGAATTTCTTGATGGTAAGAAATTCACGCTGCCTAGAGAAAACAAAGTTGGTATTGGTGCGTTGCCAACCTAAGGCCGGGATGTTAGGTTTAGGTGGTACCAATCCGGGCGAGTCGCTGCAAAACTCTACCACCTAGTACGATGTGACGGTGCTAGTGACGGTGAGCCTATGCTCGCTTTTTAAGAGTTGCCTTGCAGGAAGGCAGATGGTCTATTCTGCAAAGAAGCCCGGACCAACACGGGGTCGTAGATATAGTATTTAACCTAAGTTACACACAGGTGGTCCTATCGCAACAGAGAGATCTCTACAAGAAAACCTTAAGACGGAAGAGATTTTTTTATATACATACATACATTTCTTCATGTCAAGTCTCTTACGAGGTAGGCAGAGAGTATCGAGTGCCAAACCTCACGATCCTGACAAACCTGTCTTGTTTTTTTATATAGATACTGAAAACTGAGGTAGTTGCTTCTTGGGGCAAATCTTCTCCAAAATCTAACCATTTCTTAACTAGTACTTAAACAAAGGGGCAATTCCATACAAAAAAAAAATATTTACTTAACATGACAAATATTATATAAATAATACATTAGCTATTAGTAGACATACAACAAGCATACTTACACTTAATATTAAAATCATAACACAAAATAATATGTTATGTATTTTAAATAAAATAATCACTTATCGTATTCTTATAATATCGCATATAAATAATATTTTTCTGAATAATATTAAATGTACGTTGCTAAATTTGTCTTCGAATAAATCTCTTGCAGTATATTAATATTTTTTTCAAATTTATTCAGCATCATTATGATTGTTTATTAACTTTTAATAAAGTATATACTTCATCATAAAACTCATAACGGTATTTAGAAATCGATGTATTTTTGAAGTGAAAACTTCTTTAGCGGCGTGGCGGACTTCTTTTGGAATGGGTAAAAACTTCTAAACTCGCGTCAGGACACGTGACCTGATTCGTAAGACAAAAATTGGTAAGACGGCGCAGGGCGCTTGCGCAAATGTTCGTGTTGTCATGTTTGTGTACAATAGCGGAATAAATTATTATTGTATTTTACCACATAAATGATAGTACTTTCACACTGATAATTATTACCTACCCTGGTGTTCGGCTACCTTACTCTCCGTATCGGAACACGTCAACGGCAAGCATTGGACGTTATGGTGGCAGGAATAGGTAAGGCGGTAGTACCAATCCGGGCGAGTCGCTGCGAAACTCTAGATTGATGACTGAAATGAATGAATTAAATATTCAGTTGGAGATTCAATTAATTTATTGAAGATTAAATCCATGTCTTTGATGTGCACTAGATACCCTTATAATACTCTGTGACGAAAACAATTACTACGTTTTTTATTGTACTTGGTCAAACATTCATCATCATCATTTTAGCATTTAATTAGTTTCCTTCCTAAACCTTTCTCAAAGTTGGTTCCTGTTCCTTTGAAAAATGTAAGCTAATTTGTAGACTGCTAAGATGCTCTTAAGACGCTGGCATTAATAATAATTAGTCTCTGACCCCGAAATATTTGCAACGACTAGCTCGGATCGATGCCACCGTCCTAATTTTTCCTGTACTCATGCCGTCATACCATAAGCTTTGGATACTTGAGCAGCCATTACAATAACGCGAGAGGCTCCATCCCAGTCTCAGGTTGGCAATGTGTCATATTTACTGTTTTTTATCTAATAAAACGTTCTAGACGGCTGTAAACACGCAAACCAACAAAAATTACTTTGGGGGAATCTTTGTTTACATCTTCTTCCATCTCCTTTAATTGTGGTCCCAGTCTGTTCTGAAATAGGTTTTCCTCCGTCGTCCTTTATCTAATTAAACGTTTTAGACGGCTATAAACATGCAATCCAACAAAGAAAACCTTGGAGAAAACTTTGTCTCCATCCTCTTCCATCGTCTTTAATTGTGGTTCCAGTCGATTTTGAAGTTGGTTTGCATCCGTCTAGGTCGTAGATTTGGGAAACAACATTTGATACATTCATTAAGATAATAATACCCACTTCAAATTAATTTGATAATTTTGTTGTCATTAAACTATTAACTAAAATAAATAATTATTTGTGGTATATTAAAATTCGGTAACCAAGTCATTTAATTACAATTACATAAATTATTAAATGATAAAATATAATACAGTTAACAACCAAATCATTCAATTACAAATATTTGTTAAATTTGACATATAAACGTTTACACAAAACATATTTAATTAAAAAATCCATTTGTATACCATTATTATACATTTATCAAATTAATTATTTTAATATTAATGTTTTGGTTTCGTAATTTACTTCCTATCTTATTTTGGTGAACTACATTGTTTATAATTGTAACATTATCATTTTTATTATTATATATTTTTAGATTTCAATTTTAATTACTTTTATTATTAAAAAATAGATTTCGGATCTTTTTTTTTTGGGAGATGAACTCATTTAAGGAGTAAAATCTTTTTTCCAACAGCCATTTTAATAATTTACGTTTAAATGTCATTACATCATATTCTCTGACTTGCTCGAAGATAGTTTATTGAATACTGTTACTGAATACTGTACTGGCCATGTTATAGCAATTCCTTCTGTATAGCCTAGTTTTTGGTATGTGGTCTAATACTAATCTGTTAGTATTTCTCCATATACGAGGGTATTGTTCTTTTGCAGTAATGAATTGTCCGCTATTGCATTTTATAAAAGCTGCCATTGTATAAATGTACATGCTAGGTAATGTAAGGAGATTAAGCTTTAAAAAAAGGGTTTGCAAGAGTCTATTGGTCTTAGTCCACATATAGAGCGAATGCATCTTTTTTGAGCCTTAAATGCACGTTCGGAATCTACAGAGTTTCCCCATACTATTAGATCATATCGTAATATGGAAGCAACATATCCATGATATGCCAACAAAGCGGTCTTTTCATCACTAATTCTTCGAAATTTTTTTAGTAGCTTTTTTAGTATATATATAATAAATAAGTTAGCAAATTATATGTTTGTGTTATAAGTATTATTCAACTATAGTAATACATAGAAATACTTAAATAGATACTAGAATAAATTAAATAAACGCCAAGACTCGGAAATGCTGATATCTAAATGTTCATCAAACAAATGCCTGCCCCGTCGGGAATCGAACCCGAGCCTCGCAGTTGATCGGTGTAGTTAGGCGTGAATACTAGCCACTCGCTCAACGAGGCGGTCAAAAAAAAAAAGAAAGAATCACATGTGAGTGTTGTACAACTTTTCGATTTTTGTATTAACTGATTTCTCTGTGAGGTTGCACTATATAAAGATATAAGTGTGGGAGTAAAACAGCTCTACTGACTTTCACAATTTATTAAAGGATGTTTAAGTAAATATACGTTTTAATCTGACTTGAACTCTACAATATTTTAATATGCCAACTTTGTCTTAGTTTTATGAATTTGCTAGCAGTACCATATTTTAAGATAGCCGGTAAACTTACTTTTGCTCGAGGCCTAACATCAGGGCCTCAGGTTGGCAACTTAACATTACCACCTTTGCTGTCTATAGGCGGCGTGAATTTCTTACCATCAGGAAATCCGTCTGCTTGTTTGCCTTCCAATATCATAAAAAATTGGGTTCAATTAATATAACATGAATAAATGTTAAACTTCAATACAATACAAAATTATCAATATAAGATTACTTACTAAAGTAAACATTAACATTAAACCTGCCAAGTGTAAGTAGAATTTGCAATTACAGGAATCTTATTTGGAAATATTAAATCAGGACAAAAAACATCTTTACGCTCGTATCAACAGTACACCTGCCTACCTGTTACAGTATCAACAGTAACAGGTAGGCAGATTTATAATCAGGGCAACCACGAACGAAGCCTCACTATAATATTTACTTAAAGGCAAACCTTTCGCCAATTGGCACATATTATCCAATCATTGTTTTTTTTAAGAAAATTTAAAAATAAAAAAAAATCTTTTCGTTGCTCGACTCGAGGAACCATGTTAGGACCTTATAAAGTCAAGTTCAACAATCGGAACACTAGCCCAATGAGGTCACTGAATTATAACATTATTTTTCATTAAGTGTTCAGACCAAAAATACTAACTTCTCAATTAATTAAAGGATTTAAATTAGTCGACATTTAAATAAATGTCTTGAAGAACTTTAAAAAGGGCCTTTTGCTCAAGGGCAATCAGGGAAATAGGGAAATCGGTGAGGCTTGATTATGTAAATATTTCGTAGCTTGGGACGAAAGGGAGTTTTGGCGATAAAACGGGAGTCTCAACGATAAAAATTTTACTGTGGGTTGCCAGATTATGGAACCTATTTAGGAAAAAACATTCGCGTAGTTATAAAGCAGCGGATGGGAAGTGTGGTTCTAGACAAAGAAAATGGAGGCTTATGATAGTTTATGTTTGTTTTTCGATTTATCTTCAGCTTGCTTAAGAAACAAGTATTTTCATTATTAGAAGTATTTAATTAGATTCTTAGAAGTATTTTGTATTTAATATATTTAAATACACAAACCTTGTATTATAAAATATATTTATTATATTACGGAACATAACACATATCTCTTATTAAATCATGACATAGAAACAAAGGAATCATTTATTGAAGTAACAATCACACAATTTTTTTAAAATATTATTAAATATAAATTTTAAATTGTAGTTAATTTTATGATAATGTAAGGCGGTTGCTTGGTTAAGCAGATGGATTTCCTGATGGTAAGAAATTCACGCCGCCTAGAGACAACAAAAGTGACAATGGTGCGTTGCCAATCAGAAGCCGGAATATTAGGGCCTCGAGCAAAAGTAAGTCATTGTCGCTGTGGCGGTAGGAATAGGTAAGAAGGTAGTACCAATCCGGGCGAGTCTGTCCATAACTCTACCACCTAGTCAGATGTCATAGTGCTAGTGACAATTAGACTATACTCGCCTTTTGCAAGCTGCCTGGCAGGAAGACAGATGGCCTATTAGCCCGGACCGACACGGGAAAATAGAGTAATATGGAGGAAGCGGGACAGATCTATACAAATTAAGAGTCTTTACACTTGATAATCTGTGCCTACCTCATAAAGGTAATATGTACGTATGGGAATATATTTGGGTATATAGATATTTGGAGATAATTGGGACGCCTCCGAACACAACCCTTTTTTGACGATTCTTGTCACGTCATAGTCTTTTGGAAATCCATTTTCGCGCCATGGAAAAGAACTTGATGAATTTGGATCGGGTTGCCACTAATTGCGTGACAGGGATAGGACTAAAGGACAGGGACTATCTCGCAAACCTGAGCTATATCTCATTGAATTCAATGAAATAAATCTGGAAATACCTAAAACTAATATCTTTAAGGGAATCAAAATCTCAATAAAATAAAATAATCCATGATTTCACCAAACCCCAGAGCTTCCCGTTATTTTGTTAAATGTTACAAAATGAAAATGTCTGAAGTTGAAATTTTCTGAGGCCAATTATCAAAATGAGTAGGTGCTATTGTAATAATATAATATTAATAATATAATATTATAAATGCGACAGTTTGTAAGAATGGATAAATATTTGTTCCTCTTGCTCGCACAAGCTACTAAACGGATTTAGATAAAACTTTACAAGAGTAAAATTTATTAATCAGAATAAAAAAAATGTAAACAGACACGGACAGGCACACAGGTGAACATAAAGCTTATAAAAAGTTAGCAAGAATTGTTTGGAATTTAAAAAAATAATATCTATATAACGAAAAATCGCACCAAGCCCGACATGTAACTTAAAATGCTCCCATTTTAATGTTTAAAACAAAATTCTCGACGTTCTGTGTGAAGCAGGTAAATAGGCTAATTACTTTTCTATGAAATACGTTATGTATCTCTGACTGTAGATTCGCTGAATTTTATTTAAACGCTTTTAACGATAAATTATCTTAAATCGATTTAGCTTTTATTTTATTTTTTTATGATAGTGGAAGGAATGGATTGCAAACAAGCAGACGGATTTCCTGATAGTAAGAAATTCACAGAGATACCAAAGGTGGAAATGGTGCGTTGCCAACCTGAGGCCGGGATCTTATGCCTAGAGCAATAGTAAGTTTACCGGTGTAATCGGAATCCTCCGAATCGAAAGACGTCGACGGCAGGTACTGACGTTATGGCGGCAGGAATAAAAATTATCTAGACAAATTTTATAGGTTTAGGCATTACTTTGGTCGGTGGACGTAATGTGATAACTTAAATTTAAAAAAAAAACCAACATGTACCTATTGTAGTTAAGGACCATCGCAATCACTTCGGTTTTTAAACAAAAAGATGCGCATTGAAATAGGTCTAACCGTTCAAAAGTTATGTTCGTAAGTACATTTTAACATAGTAATTAAATAATTAGTGATGATTGACATGTTATTTATAGTTTTCTCAAATGGTACTAATTTCCGAAGCGTAACGTACGTTGAGTTTTTAGTAGTATGTGTATTGTTGGTGCTAATAAGATAGTTTAGTGGTGTGTATTGTATGGAGCTGGATATATTTGGGAGTTTTAGCTTCCGGTAAGTCCAATTCATTCTTAGCGCGCTATTTGGTCTATTTTGTTACACCATAATACATATACATTTTTTTTGGCGGAAAATTGCAAATTAAGTAATTCTATTTAGATTTAAGTATGGATTTCCGCAAGTAACGCCTTCTTCTATTAATTTTCTTAGAACCAGTGTTTCTTCTGTTAGAAATATAATTTTTCAGTGCTGTATAAATGTATAAAGTATTTTCACACCCATATCCCCAAAAGGGGTAAGCCAAGGCACAACCAGGGCACTCACGACTAACCGAAGACACTAAGTCCCACAAAGTGATAGGTGGCAAGCCTATCTTCAACCGGGCACATATCCAAACCCGAGCAACATTTTTTTAAATCAGAAAACTGGAAAAACCAAATTTTATTTTTTTGCCCGCCCCGAGCTGCGAACCTGGGACCTAATGAAGTCAAATCCTACACTTGGACCGCTAAACCACAAAGGAAAACAGTGCTGTATAATCCTTTATAAAGTCACAAACTTTTCAGGTAAGTTTTTTATGAGTTAGATGAAATTTCCCAATTTTCTTAAGTCACTTTGCTTATCAGGTATGCGCATTCTCCATAAAATTTACAGGCGAAGGTGACTTGAAAGAAAATATTATGGTCACAACCCCTTAAAAAATTAATATATCGAAGTTGATATTTTATTGCATCATTCAGATGTAAACCGATTTTCTAATTCAAACCATATGAAATAAATCTGTTCATAAAAATATATCACGTAATGTTTGTATGTTTATAAGTCTCTGGTGTCACATAATGTTTGTAAATTTTTTATGTTAATAAAAAATATAATAGTTTTGTAGTTTAATAGCAAACATTGACATATGTGTTTAGTATTAATTATCAAATTTCGTGAAAATGGTGAGTAAAAGTATGAAATGAAAATTAACTACTTTAACCACCAGTTAATAAAATGGATAGAGATGGGAACATATGTATAGATTTAATAGTGGTGTGCGATATCGATAGATGCAAATACGTATATTCTAATAAATATATTACATTATTACTGTAGGCGCAGCTACTGCATGTTTTCAAATTGTATTCGATGAGGATAATAACGCTTCATCTAAGATCCTGGTATGAGTGCGTATGACATGATTCAAAAAAAAATTTCATTCATGTCCACGCCCGTATCTCCGAAAAGGTAAGCAGAGGCACAAACAGGGCACGACGACTAGCTAAAGACACTAAGTCCCACAATGTGATTGGTGGCAAGCCTATCGCCAATCGAGGACATATCCACTCCTGAAAAACATCATTTTCAATTAGAAACTGAGAATACACATTTACCTTTTTTGTTGCCCGACCCGGGAACTGAACTAGGGACTTCTTGAAGTCAAGTTTAACGCCGGACCACTAGAACATAGAGGTGGTTTAATAAAATTGCGTAATATTTTTGTACAAATTAATTAAACTTGAATAATGGCAAAATGGCTTACGCCCACGCTAAAAATAAAAAGATTTTCTTTTTATACAAGAGGAGTCAAACGAGCAAGTGGGTCACCTGATAGAAAGTGATCACCTCCGCCGACAGACATACGCAACACCAGAAGTATCACAGATACGTTGGTGACCTTTAAGGAATGAGTATGGTCTTTTCTTGAAGGTGTCTACGCTAATATAGAAATGTATTTAAGATTTTAGTCAATATGTTAAGGTTAATATGAAATTCTTATAAGATTACAGCCACTAGTAAAATAATATAGTATAGCCTGTGTAATCTTCAAGTATTGGTTTAATACTGAAAGGGTGTACTTAAACCGAAAGTAATATCCGAAACCATAAACTGTAATCACATCACTAATCAGGTTTATGTGCCAGCCTGAATAGTGGTTTACGTGACATCCTCGGTCCAAACTTAATTGGATGTTTTACGATACAAAAAGTATATACACCTACGCGCGTAGGCCTTAATATTAATGTATACATCCAACAGTACTGGATTAACTAAGTACGGACCGTTGTTTGCATTAGATATTAATTTTAAAAATTGTGTTTTAGATATCGAATCAGAACTCGGTGTTACCGAGGTGTTAGGTTGTGTATCTACTGGTTACCCTACCATTTGAACCGGAATATGACATAGTCATTATGACAGCAACAATAGGTAAGATGGTGGATACCTACCCGGATGAGTTGGAGTGCGGCACTGCCACTATTCGTTATAAGATTGCAACGAAAAGTGGCATTGCTTTTATATATATACTAGATAAGAACCCGGCTTAGCTCGGGTAAAATGTGACTCACTTATGTTATAATATACATCTAGATGCAAAATGTAGGTAGATATTTCTGTAGTCACCGGTTTTCAATACATAGATTCGTATAGCTTCATTCATTGTGTTTAATAAATATAGTAAATAAAAACTGCCAAATTTTTTACACAAATAATTTTTATTTTAAATCAACATTTAAAGTAAAGTAACATAAAGTAACAAAACAAATTGCGATGAGTACTTATCCGTGAATTTGTCAACGGTACTTGTAAAGGAATATTCTCTATTACACATCACAAAACGGAACGTTTATTACCTACCCAAGATGACGACTGTGATTTGTCTGTCAAGTGTCAACACATTAGAATTTAACATAGAATTTAACGAAATACTCGGCAATCCGAATTTTGCGGATATATGTTGTCGACTCAAAATAATTATTTTTTTATGTTTTATTATTCAGGTAAGGTTTCAATCGAGTCTACCGTACCCCTTGACGAAATTATTAATATAGATAGATGTTATGAACATATATATAGATGTTATGAATATATAATAAAGGTTTCGTTTTCCGGTCTTTAGCTACGGAACCCTAAATAGATAATAAGCTCATCGTGCCCTGTGACCTTTTGTAACACGAATCTCGCAAATAAAGAATACCCCAAATTGTGAATACTGAAAACATGAAATGAGTTATTTATAATGTAATAAATTTTGTTTTGTTGAGCATAACAGAAGTAAACATAGATTTGACTCAAAAATAAATATGGGAATTGTATCCTGTGACGATTTAGGTCATACGATGTATTTTTTTAGCTTATTAATTAAAAATGTTCATAATTGAAAATTAGTATCGATGAAAACCCTGAAGGTGCTTATTCAGGTTGTAAATAACATTAAAATAGTTATAAAACTATAATCATTTTTTAATAAACACGGAATCAAACTCTTCAATGCTTAACCTAGTTTTAATATAGTCTTTATTCTAATGTGATATAGACTGTAATACCTACTTTATTTTACTCGTACGTTACTCCGTAATCCGTATTAATTAATAAGACGGTGTTAAAGCTTCTAATTAAATGTTTTGACGTTGTTATTGGTAATTATTAATATAAGGTTTTTTGTTATTGGTAATTATTAATATAATTATTAATTTAAGGTTAACGGTAAAAATTTTACCCTCGTAATACATTTTTCTTATTGACTTGTTACTAGGTGGTAGAGTCCTACAACGACTCGCCCGGACATACAGGCACCACCGCCTTACCTATTCCTTCCGCGAAATGGCAATGCTCGTCATTGTCGTGTTTCGGTTGGAGGGTAGGGTAGCCGGTTTACTTACTTACGCAGAAGGCTGACCATCCTAGCCTCAGGTTGACAACGCACCATTAGGTACCACATTTGGTGTCTATAGGCGACGGCATTTCTTACCATCAGGAAATCCGTCTGCTTGTTGTGTCCCTATAACATAATAAAAAGGAGGGTAGAAATGTTTAGAGACTATAAATAAATAAATATCCCCGGAAAAAATACACAAATAGGACGTTACCCAAAGGTAATTAAACGTTATGCTTGTGTTATGGGTGTTCGTCAACAATTCTAATACCTAGAAATAATTAAGTAGATATTACAATAAATTTATGAAACTCCCAGACCTAAAAATGCAGCAGATGTTCATCACACAAAGTCTCTTTCGCAAATTGAACCCAAACCTCACGCTCAATAGATGAAGCTACTTACTCTAACCCCTCAACCTCCGAGGTGGTCAGGCTAAATAAAACTATGACCTTAACTAGTGTAATAAGTACTTTAAACTATTTAAAAATCTTTACACTAAAACTCTCCCACTCCAAATCGCCTCTATGGCCCAGCAGTCTAATGTCGAACTTGGGTGCTTGAAGTCCCTGGGTTTGACCACCGAGTCTGTCAACAAAAAAAAATTGGAAAAATACACAATCATACCACAATGTAGGACTTAGTGTCTTCGGCTAGTCCTAGGTGCACTGGTTGTACCTCTGCTTACCGCTTCGGGAATATGGGCGTTAAGATACTTTCTTTAGTAATATTATAAACTAGATAAAAAAATACAAATTACGATCTCATTTTTACTTAAATAAAAAGTATGGCAAATTACGTTACAAATTGCAGTTAGAGATTGATACCTCTATTCGCAAGCGTTTTCGTCTTCCAAATACTTACTCTAAGACCTTAAAATAGCCTTTCTTACATAATTTTGCTTTTATAATTTTTTTAAACTTACAATTTAAATCTAAGACACTTAATTTTATTACCATTCAAAAGAAGGTTGTTAACTGTAAACCAATATGCAATTTTGGATATTGCATTTTTCACTTCGTCATACGTACCTAATTGTCTTTTTCCGTTGAATTTAAGTGAAGTGTCATTCGCGAACAATAGAATATAGTGGTTATCCCTTACGTAATAAGGTATATCATTTATATATATCACAAATAAAAATGGTCCAAGATTAGAGCCTTGCGGTACGCCCATCGTACCACAGAACTCGAAGAGGTTTTACTTTTACTGTAACCCTTTAAACTCTATTGTTTAATTATGAGATCATAACATCAAGAGCTTTATTCTGAATTCCGTAATGGCGCAATATGGATACCTTGCATAAATGGCTATCGCATTATAATGCACACTGTGTATCTCTTGCATAACATCGCCCATGCTATGAAAATACCAAGAAGACCAACTTCGAAATTGAAATTAGCTTTGACTTTGTATAAGCAGCTTGATTGACTTAACTAGAACACCATATCGCAAGTCACGCGAACTTCTTCACTTCTAGTGCACGAACATAGTGAAAGTTCCTGTACTTCGTTCTTTTAAAAAAATTAAATAAATCGCTTTGGTCTAGTCGTACGGTATTGACATTGATCATACAAGTCACATAACTCAAAATTTTTTTTTTAAATTTTCTGATAAAATTATAATTGGTATGTTTGCTACTTGGAAATTGTGCCACTAAGTAGAACTATCGGCTAATTGTACTTCTACATGTTTGGGATTCTTAAAATAAAATTTTGTTTTGTCAGGTCATGCAAACTCCGCCATCAATCCTATCGTGTATTGCCTGATGACGAGGAACTTCCAGCGGTCAGTTCACAAGCTGCTCTGTGGAAGAGGAGTGTGTCAGCAGACCAGGATCACGGTATGATGTCTATTTCTGTATGCTCGAATCGAATCCATTACATTTCAGTATTATTTTAACCGACTTTAAAATGAATGCGGCTATATGTTTCACTTTTTGTTATTTTATGTATTTTAATCGATTTCTCCGTCGTTTTTGAAAAACTCGTTCTGCGTGCCTGATGCAATCCTAGGGATATTAAGAAAAACACTCAATTTTTGTGTACGTTGTTGACATACTTATTGAAATCGAAATGAGGTTTGTTAGCAGTTTTTCTAAGCTTAAATTATTAAACGCTTGTAATAAATTAACTTATGCATACAAACATTAAAAAAAAACATGAATACTAGTTTATTATTTAATGAAAATAAAAATATGGGGTCTCTACCTATTTTTGCGAAATGCATTTGATTATAAATAACACAATCCATTGCTTTCGTTATAAGAAATTGTTTTTTTTTTATTTTAGAGATCATCAAAAAAGCACATGGCTCTCTTAATAGTAAGATACTACCGTGGTCTTTACACTATAGATGTTACAGGTGCGTTGCTGTCCAGAGGTTAGGATAAAAGGCCTATTGCGCAAGTCAACCGACTACTTCAACTGTAGACCGGAACATGACATTATGGCAGCAGGAAAAGCTAAGGCGATGGATCTTACCCGGGCTAGTTAAGTATTTGGACAGCACTCTAAAACCAGTGGTCTTGTTAGATGACCTACATTTCAACCAATGCTCGCCTGTTTCGTGCTGCCGGGCAGAGAGTCAGATGGTATATTGCCTGAAAGAGATCGCTGTTTTGGCGATAAGGCCGCCTTTGTGTATCACTTAGTTTTTAAGTTTCTTTTAATGTATTTATTTTTATGTATTTTGGTGCGCAATAAAGAGTTATTCTATTCTATATTCTACTCAGCCGACCTGGACCGACACTTTGTGAATAAAGAGTTATTTCTATGGAAACCCTTTTTTATGTCAATAGCGCTATGATATGGCTGTGTTATTCCCCTAAGTCCACTTTAATCCATAAAAAAACCATTGATGGATCTTTTTGCACTCTTATGTCCACTTTAATCCTTGCGAGTACCTAAACATCATTTTCAATTCTAACTTACAGGATATTGTAATAAAGGATAATCCATATACTGAAGATTGCAAACCCGACCATGCAAATAATGAGATTAATAATTGCAGAAGGATAGTTATCCTATCCTATAATATTTCTTGTCGTCAATTCCCTAAAAATCTTTAATTCGTCACGATTTCCACTTGTTGAATTATGCAGTCGGAGGAAGAACATTATGCCTTGTAGTAAATTTTTAAAAACGGAATACGAGTACAATGGACTAATTTTGTGGGGCAATTCAACTATTGCAAATAAGGTATTTATTGCTCAAAAAAATGTATTAGAGCCCTTTGTAACGCGCCTCCCCTCCAATCTTGTAAGCCTAAATTTAAAACATTAAAATTGTTAACCCTTACCTCAATTTATATTCTGGAGTCGAGTTTATTTGTCAAAAAGCACCCACATTTATTCAAAAAACTAAATGAAAGCAAATTGATTACATCTCGAGATCCTACAAAATTAGAAGTACCTTCGAGTGCGACAGCGTTTTATAGAAAATGTTGTCACGCAATGATAATAAAAATATTTAATAAAATTCCAAAATCTATTCGAGAATTACCAATTAATACTTTTAAGAAAAAATTAATTAGCAAACTGTATGGAATACAAAATGAAAAACCTTAATTGGCATATGTTTAATGTATTATTTCACTCTCTAATTTGTACTGTAATTTTTTTGTTGATAGAATAAAATAAATAAAAATATAATACATGTCGGCGCAACTACATTAGTTCCTCTGAAAAACTAGAATAATTAAGTTAAATTATTTGATGATGTCCAGAAACGTATTTTGTATTTCATGAACTTAGCTAGGCATTATGCATACGATTCCATTACTAGGTATATTTGAAAATATTAGATTAGAAAAGTTAAGCACAGATTACTCTAGGATTTTCTCTTACTATCAGGACTTGAGAGAGACGTGTGCTTGATAGATGTCTTACTTCAAAAAAATAATATGCTATTTTTTACTCCCCTTTGTGCTAAATTTCATTGTTTGAAATTTCTTGTAAACGCTGATATCTCCAAATTTTAATAAGAGGGCACTTTTGAATTAGAGGTATTTTTACATTTTCTTAACAATTATCTTCAAATAATACCAATTTTCACGATTACATAAGAATTTATAACAATTTTATTTTGAAACGAAAAATTTTACTATTGGGTCTAGCAATGATTTTGAAACATTAAAATCGGTTTGCTTGACTTTTAATTAGGTATGTCTTTGAACAAAAATATCGAATTACAATAATATGACAATGTTCGACAAAATACTCAACTTATTCGCCTCTATGGTCTAGCGGTCTGTCGTCGAACTTGAGGTCCCGGGTTTGATTCCCAGGTTTGGCAACAAAAAAAAATTAAAAATGTACATTTTCAATTTTCTAATAAAAATAACGTTTTCTGGTATAGCAAAATTGCCGGTTGGCGATAAGCTTGCTATCTATCATATTGTGGGACTTAGTGTCTTGGGCTAGTCGTAGCGTTGCCATCTTTGTGCCTCTGCCTACCAGTTCGGAGATATGGGTGTGATGATGATATTCAACTAATTAGGAATGTCGAGGTATAAGTTAAATATCTGACGGTCTAGCAATTGGCAAGTTATAGATTTTGACATTAAATACAATGTAGAAATCTCATTTCATGTACTTCATTTTGGAGTTGGTTACAAACAAAATTAAGTCGATTATGGGACTTACTTTCTCAGCTATTCGTGGGTGTTCTGGTTGTGCCTCTGCTTATTTCTTCTGATAAATGATAGTGAAGATACGAATTACTCATACGAATTACATGAATACCAGCCGCCCTCGGTAACTGATTCCACAAAGATGTTGTGCGGGGTAAGAAATTCCTTCCCAATCACACAGTTGGAGATCGCCACGCATCAAGAGGATATGCATGATACTTTAAAATCCAACGCGATGCCCGAAGGTAAAAATCAGCGGCTGGAATCAAACCAAAGCAACTCCTCAGAGCATTCCCCATAATAACTGCGGTAGAAAACATCGAGTGACCCAACATTTCTATGCAACGCCAAGAATCAAGCCGATTATTAATTGGCCGGTCATTGAGAATTCGAGTTGCTCTACGTTGAATGCGGTAAAATGAAAGGAACTGGTGCTGTGGAGCCCCTGCCCAGAGTTGAGAACAGTACTCCATATAAGGCCGAATTTGCGCTTTGTAAGCGATGGTTCGGGTTGAAATACTGTCTCGCTTTACAGAGCACACCAAGTTTTTTAGAGGAAATTTTAAGCGTCTCCTCCAAACGACCATGAAATTGAACATCACTCGAAATGTCAACGCTGAGTATACCAATTCAGGCTGTGGCAGTTAGGGAACCGCAGTGTGGCAGTTAGCAAAATAAAGGCTTATTATACATCTGTTATAATGGATTTCCGCAAAGTAACACCTAATTCAATAAAGTTGAAAAAAAAGGAGAACCGTAAAAGGTATTGGAAATTTAAAGCTTTTAAAACGAATGGGCCTAATGTACTTTTTTCCTTTTATTAGAAAATAAAAGGAATATTACGTCGCAACAGTCTTACGTTTGATTTACTGGAGGCTGTTTCAAATAAGGGGAAGCAATATATTTTAAAATTGTTTACAAACATCCATTTATTACAAATGTTACATCCATTTAGGCCTACATTAACCTTCTATTGAAGAAAATTTTATCTTATGTAAAAGTAAACCCCCATTTCACGTGGTTAACGCATCAAATCTGAAAGGATGGACTAATTTTGCTAATTTCTTATTTGTTGTGTTATTTATTAAGAAAATAATATTCTTATTAAAAATGGGGGTATAGCAGGCAAAACTAGAAAAACAATGCCTTAATTCACACTAACTTTTGGTGAATGTTTATGTTAAGCGATACGAAGGAAGGCTACTTATAAAAAAATAACAAAATAAATCGAAATAAAATAATTCAATTTGCAATTTGCCGCTTAAAAAATGTCTACGTATAATGGCGTGACAAAACAAGCGAAACAGTGCGCTGTGAATGAATTGGATTTAACGGAAGTCAAAACCCCCACATATATTCAGCTCCACACAACGCAGGGGGGTTACCATAAGCTCTTAAAACAGTACTATTTTAACAATACTAATTGTCAGTCGAGAAAGACAACCTTATGACGTATATCATAAAGTTGCTTATAAAGGCAGACATATGGCAAGATGGAAATAATACTGCTTTAAGCGTTCATGGTAGGGCCCCTGGTGTGTGTTGTGCTTAAATAGAAACTAAAACAATTTTAATAAACTCCCAGATCCGGAAATGCAGACATCTAAATGTTCATTAAACAAATGCCTGCCCTGTTGGGAATCGAACCCGTGCCTAACAGTTGGTCGCTGTAGTTAGGCTTGTACGCTAACCACTTGACCAGCGAGGTGGTATAGTACGTATGTTTATTTGAAAAATACCTTTCTGTTAATAATCATGAAAACTAAAACGCAGTTATTTTGGCAACGAAAATAACCAATTTACATTTCCATGTCTTCGTTCACGAAAAAGCTAATATTTGTGGATCAAACAAACTCATTGATGAAAATAAACTGACATTTATTTTTTGTAACATCCTTAACCTTATCTGTGGACTTACAAATAATAAATATACGCTCACATTATTTCCAATACTTCAGGTTCTAGATTCATTCCTTGTGAGATAAAAGGCTTTGTATTTGGAATTTCCTTTCAGGCTTAGTCAATCTTTTTACATCATATGACAAAATTATTGACTGATTCATAATTGGATAGATTTTCTGTTTTTCTGTCTTTTAAGATAAAAATATGAAACCTGAATAATTTTGGTCTTTGTAACGTTACACTAGAATTATTTTTGATAAATGGTCTTACCCGAGCAGATATTTGGTGACGATGGTTTATAGCATGAAGTTATGTAGAATAGATTTGAGTACATGAGGACCTTATTACCACATCGTATAAAACAAAGTAGTTTTTCGCTGTCTGTCTCTACGTATGTTTAGATCTTTAGAAATACGCTACGGATTTTGATACGGTTTTTATATAGGGAAAGTGATTTAAGGAAAAGGTTCTTATATAATAAATAGCTTACCCGTTCGAAGTTAGGACTTGCTATTAGTTACAAATATGAATTATGTGCTTACCAGCAAGAACATAATCTGCTAATTTACTCTCTCTTGTTTGTTATAAAAACTACTGTTACCTTATCTTTACAATATCATTAGATATGTTTGTAAGACTCCATCATTGATATCTATTAAATACTAGTTGTTGCCCGAGGCGTTGTGGGTGTAGTTAATGATCCCCCAGGAACATTTTTCGAGTTAAAACAATCCTATGTATTAATCCAAGTTACTCTATGTGTGTGCCAAATTTTATTAAAATCGGTCAGTAGGTATTGATATATTTTGATATACAGATGGGTGTTTCGCCTTTAAATTTGTTTTTTAATCTGTTATCCCTTGAAACAGTGTTTTTAACAATGTTTTTTATTTCAGTGGCGGTGTACCCAGAAGCCGGATGGTTCGTCCAGTGACTACGAACTTTATCACGAGCCACACAAAAGGTGTTACTTACAGGTAGGTGAAGATTGAACGATTTGTTCGCAATCTTTTTTTAATGCTTAAGGCAAACAAGCAGACAGATTTTCTGATAGCAAATAACTCACTTAAAGACGCCGAAGGTAGTAGTGATGCATTACCAACCTGAGGCTAGGATTTTAGGCCTCGAACAGAAGTAAGTATATCGGCGACCTTATCCTTCCAAATGGAACACGTCAACATCAAGAACTGACACTATACCGCCAGAAATAGGTAGGGCGGTCATACAAACCGGGCGACTCGCTGCGAGACTACCACCGATATAAATATACCAAGGTATGGCCGTGTTTAAAGTAAGCCGGTTACAATTAAATGTCAATAAGTCCTTTAGGCACTAGTAAAATATTCAAACCCAAGAAACGCTTGCTGGTGATATGAAACAAGATATGTATGCCAATGGTCTAAGTATTAGGGATACTGAAGAAGAATCCGTGAGGAATAAGTGGTATAAACGCTATGATCTAAGATGATGAGTACCTGAACTTTTTGCCTGATGCTTTGTCCAAGACTTTACACACATGAAAACTTTAATTGGAATGTTAAATATACAGGGTTACTTTGAAATGACCCGCCCAATTTCGATAAAAGGGAGAAAAGGCTTAAATGGTAATGTGTTTTAAATATTATTGTAACATTTATTTTTCTAAACATTAATTCATAACAGTCCGCAAAAATGCTTTACTTGTTGTCATGCTATGTCATACCTGGTACGAGTCACGACGGCACCAGCCTACGAATGCGACTGCGTTTGGCGGGAACTAGTTTTATTTTTTGCTTACATAATAACCATGGATTTTGTATTATGCGTTGGATAAAAATTACAAATTGATTCCGAATCGTTTCTTAAAATTTGGCTAATTCTTTAAATGCCACCTTATATATTTGGTTGTATAATGCAAAGTCATATATTATTTGAAATATTTTTTGAGATATGAACGCATACAATCAGACGGAATTTATGATCGTAAGAAATACTCGTTTTTTTCTATAATGACACCCAACTCACCCGATGGAAAGAATTTTGAACTCTGAGATGTAACTTAACATCTTGATAAGTTTGTTTGTTTTAATAACAGATGAACACAGTTCGCCACAATGGTCACGTCCACGGTGCGGCCATGACCAGAGGGATGGACACCCGCGCCACGACGCAACTTAGCCATGTCACTCGTTCTTCTCGACGAACTGCGCCTGCGCATGCTTTATCCATCGAGATGTTACAAAGGCATGGGCACATCGACTACAAACGTTAGTGTACAAGCTTACGCATGGCATGTGACATGGACACTCTCTTCAACACACAGCTCAGCCACGGCCCCTTACTTAACCTAGTGAATTCCGTCTACACATGCCTTGTCCTTCGAGATGTTCCAAAGGCATGAACACATCCATGACCAGCGTTAATGTACAAGCATAGCGGCCATGACCATGACTAGTTAAATTATACTCTATTCAACACTAAACTCAGCCCCGTCACCCAATCTACTTAATGCATTACGTCTACAAAGGACTTGTACTTTGAGATGTTACAAAGGCATGGACATATTGACGACCAGCGTTAGTGTGCAAGTCCAGCGGCTATGACTAGTTAAATGGATCTCTTCAACACACAGCTCAGCCACGTTACCCAATCTACTTAATGCATTACGTCTACACAAGACTTGTACTTTGAGATGTTACAAAGGCATGGACACATTGACGACCATCATTAGTGTGCAAGTTCAGCGGCTATGACTAGTTAAATGGATCTCTTCAACACACAGCTCAGCCACGTCACCCAATCGCCATAATGCATTGCATCTACGCATGCCTTTTCCATTGAGATGTTACACATGGTATACAAACGTCAGTATATAATCCCGGCCATGGAACGTGAGATGGACACTCTTTTTAATACAGAGCTCAGCGATGTTACTCGATCTGCATGATTATTTATGCATTGAAATGCTACAAAGGTATGGACACAACGACGACAAGCATTAGTGTGCTAGCTCAGAGGCCATAGATAGCAGAAAGTACGCTCTTCAAAACTCAGCTTAGCCACATAACCCATTGTAAATCAAGCCTGCAACTCAACTCAACCTGCCGAGCAACTCTAGTAAAATAAACTACAAGGGAAGATCAAAAACTTGGAAGAGCACAAGGCACAAACAAAAAGTCTCTTGTACTAACATTTTCCTGTTACAAAAATGTCATGAAAGGAGCATCTCTTCTTAAATCAGCCGCATGATACTTTTTTAATCATTCTTAACACACCACATGTGTACGATTATAATTCCCACTTAATGCAAAAGCATGGCCACATTGATAAAATTTTATAGGTATGTAAGTACACTGCTTTCTGCACTGTTTAGTGCAGCAATGATAAACTGATTTCTTTCGAAGTATTTTCATAATTAATGAAAATCGTGTATACAATGAGAAACATAGTAAATTTTTGTGGGACTTTAAATTGTTCAGTTACAGTGCACAACTACAATATTCAAGAAGAAATTAGTGTATGGTGCATATCCTTGTTGCCATCAAATCTCACTAAATCAGCATGAACAAAACTCTAACATGACATTCTACGAGTAGATCGGCTAATACTAATTTTGAATGACTTAAGCCCGATTTTACTAAATTGATTTTATCAATCTAACGCCAACATTTTCCCGGACTCATACGCGAAGCCATGGAAATAAAGAAATACAAAAGTTTCAATAGGAAAGATAGTTATAAATTTTCACCACCAATGGTATCCAGTGGTTTTAAAAATTAAAGAGTGGTGTGCAGGGTCACTTGAGGTAACTGACATCACAGCTGGAAGCTAAGTGGGATTCCACTACTCTGGCGTACGGAGACGATCTCGTAGATAGTCAGCTCGTGACCACGACCAATATAACATGGATGAAACGTCAAACAACTACAATTAAATCAATATAGACATTAAGACCCGATATTAAACTAATAATTAGTTGACATAGTGAAATACATTGTCCTGTCCAAACTATGGACATTGTTTTTTTTTTTGTTTTAGAATTTGACCACCTAGTTATGACTGACTGAAATAGCGCAATTATCCAATATCCTATAACATCAGTATACCAAAACTAATGCCGTTAACATTAAGTTTTTTTAAGATGAATTATTTTGAACTCAATAAGATAAGAACTCACGGAGCGGTTTGTACCGGCGCTCATAGTGGTCGCGGTTTTATTTCGCAGTTGAAATAATCGCCCGCAAACTTGTACGATTCTCCGGGCGGTCGACCGCTGCCCTTCTGACTTCTGACTTCAATCTTATTACCAAGTCGAGATTTGTTTTGTGAAAAGAAGAATTTGTAAGTCTCATGAAGATCCGACAGTCAGTGGTTTTTGAGTTTAGCTGAATGATTCGTGCATTTTGATCTAAATGTGAATACTATTACTTCAAAGTGTGTACAGTAATTTTTTAAAAAGTTATACAATTTGTTTGATAGCCTCCTCCTTTTTGGACTTAGAAATAAACATAGAACTGATATTATCTTACAAAAACAATAAAGAAAAAGGTTAAGGAAAACGCTTTACTTGACATCCGGCTATTTGGGTTAATGTATTTACTTTTTAGAGTACAATTTATCGGCTCTGTCGCGGCAATCGAGATTATTTATTAAATATCTTACAGCTATCATCTTATATTCCAAATTATCAAGTTCAGAATAATATTGTATTATTAACAACTGTAGTGAAAGGTTTTTTTCTTATAAGTTTTATTTCTACTAGAAATGGAGTTGGTATCTACATTTTAAATAAATTTTCTTTAACATAAAGTCTTTAATGCCGTGAAAGATATTTTTACATTAAACAGGGTTACATACATTTTGTCAGAGGACTATGAACTTTCTGTATGGAGAGCTATTGTTTTGCGATTTTCTAAAAGTTGTAGAACAAAATATGACTTTTTTGATGTATTAAAGCCCTACTAAATAAAGAAAGGTTATGCGCTTGTTACCCGCAACCCTTTATATTACTTGTCAAGTAGATTAACTAAATTATTTAGTAATTGTTGCATTTCGTACTCAGGCACACTTTGACAGTATATATAGATACACGTTTACCACAAGTATAAGCCACTTGCAAGAATTGGAGCTTACTTATGGCAGAAAATTGAAATAGAACTGTATATCACAAAAAAAGTTGTCTTAAATGTACTGAAACCAAATTCTGTACTATTCGTAATTAGATCAGGAGGGCATCATTGATTGCCCTACCTTATCGAGTATCAGCTTTACATTTGCTGTCAGAGAAGAGGTCGAGGCATAGGATTATGTTTTAAACACTCAGATGATACTCTTATACATAAATAAAGTTTGGAATAAGACTACATCCTAATGTGAATATGATGTAAATTATACATTTCTTTTTGGAGGTTACCTAAGTAATTATGTACATACTATGATATAACCAATCGATTGTTGTAAATTTTGTAAATATTTGTATTAGAGTAAGATTTTTTATGTATTACTGGATTATTTTACAATACCGTCAATGTTATATTGTATCTACTTTTTTTGTATAGAAAAATAATGCAAATTATGTATTTATGTCAACAAAATATAAATTTATTTGGTAATAAAAAGAAATCGTTTGTTAAATTTTATATATCCTAGTAACGTATTGCAAAACTACCATCGTCATAATATGATAACTCGCCTAGATTATAACTATCTCTTACTTTATGTTGTAGAGTTTATTATTGTCATATTCCATTGTAGAGGGAAATAAATTTCTAAAAAAAGTTAAGGATTACCGATCAGTTTAGAAAGGATGTAACACAGAAATTTTGCTTTTTTTATTTTAATAAAAAAAATAACATAGACATTTCGCTAATAACATTTTAATAAATAATTTATTTCACGTACAACGTACGTGAGGCCTTTATAGTATATGTATCTCAGTCGCCAACTCAAAATAGAAAAGTGTACATCCAATAGCTGTCAAAATAAAATAAAAAAACAGTTTTTTTTAATATTTCAAATCGTTAATTGGCTAGTCACAATATGATGACCCCGATTTTTTTCATCTTGACCCGGTATAGTACATATGTTACGTAGTACATATTGCTTAATGTACGAAATAACGGTAAATATTTAACGAAAATGTAATTTGATTCAATAAAATATTTCCGTGAAATCCCCATTCCACAGACCTTTGTAATATTGTATGTCATATTCATATAAATACTTGGAAGTGTTCTATTATTGTATCAAAAATGAAATGAAGAAATGTGATGTAAATAATATATCAAATATAAAAATGGTTGTATTTTAGAGTTGAGCCCTAAATGTTAAATGTCACTTTAGCGTTATAAGGAATGATGTCGATTATAAAAAATATGAAAGGTTTTGTGACGTTAACATTTTCAGAAAAAAATCAAGAAACAAATGAAACAGTCCCTTGATCAAATCCTAGCGCATCTACATGATGGTAATCACACAAGTTGCTGGTATACAGATTTCGACTCCCCTTGTCCAGTAAGACATGCTCAAGTCGTTTGTTTTTTTAATAACATACTCTTACTAGCATGCAATAAACTTGCTGTGCTTTATAACTGATATGCTGAAATATTTTTTAATCTAAAAAAAGACTTGTATCACTAGGAGACTGCCGTGGTAAAGCTATTGCATAAGCAGGCATGAGTCACCAGATTGCAGGGCGAAGAAGGAGATTACGCATGCGCAGTAACGCCGATACAATCAATGCCACTAGAGGTGAGTTGCTGAACTAGAGGGACAAGCGTGATCAAAAAGTCATTAAAAGTTCTTCGGTTTATCGATAGATGGCAAAACCAAAAAGTATTACGGCTGTGCCGGTGGGAGTGGGCTGTGTTAGGTTATTTCCGTAACGGAATTTCTGGATTCAGTCTCCACGCTCCACGATAGAAGCTATGCAATAGTTTAAATACTGTATACGAGCAGATCTGTAAAGATATTGCTTTGCATAATAAAGGTGTCTAACGTAGAACACAGTATCTCTCGTATCACAATCTTACGCGCTCGAATGACACCAGAAATTCCTTCTAGGCTCCTCTACTTTCGTAAACTACCTGCGATAATCGTTTTAAAATGCTGATATTTTAATTTCACTTTGTAAATTAATTTGCATAAATTGAACTTCATGAAGATTAATTTGAAATAAATTTCCATAAATTTGTTTGGATTGGAATTAATGACTTTCGACATACCTGACTTACCTGAGCTTTGACTGAGATAAACAGTGTTTAATAAATTGTTACTTGATTTCGAAAGCTCACATTACCTACCGCAAACAACCTTTGGTTTGTAAGGACACATAGCATTTAGACAACCAGATGTTAAGGGTGCAATGTTAACATAAGTCTAATATATCTATTTAGCATTAAAAAGTATATCCTACCCTTTGATCTGATGCAGCGTCATTGCACTGATTGAGCAGCAGAAAAAATAAATAGGGGTTACAAACTTTGGTGGGTTTTTGCAGTATTCCTCACTTAATTTACTGACTGCCCAGTGCAATAATCTAAATTTTTTAAATTACATATCGGTGAGTTTCATTAATTATTATTACAGATGGGTCTGTGGCATCGACCACACATCCCAATAGACGCCTATTCTTTATAATTTTGCTTTGAAACAATTCTGGCAAATAGCTGAGGTGCGGGGAGGTGAGGCACTGCTTTCTAATTGGCCCTTGCAATGACAACACGTCACATTTATAAAAAGATATGTAAGATTAGGGATGAGACATATTTAATACAAACAGTATATTTTATCGATATGCTTACTTTTATTTTATAAAGTGCGACATTATAACGGTAATCGCATTATGTTATTGCACGTCACATCGCAGCTATGCAACTCAACGTCTCAAGGTCACACATTTTTGCGGTTGAGTAATATCCGTACTTGAATATATTAGGTCCTTACATCCGAAATCGGCGTTCTGTAGGGGAGGAACATAAGTCGAATATATTTAATGTAATTTATTCATTTTTCAAAGCATATATGCATAGGAAACAATGTGAAATATTTGCCATCTCAAAGGCAATTAATTGATCCCCTTACTAAAAAACCATTCGAACGGGAATAAAATCTTTGAACGTGGTTTGGACTGCCCCCTCGAAATTGATTTTTTTCTTTTGTTAAACGTTATTCAAATTTTCAAAAATGGTAATCTGTTGGAGTTAGGTTCAGGTGGATGCTTTTTACATTCCAATTGCTACTCTTCTGATTGAGAAGTCGTCTGTTGTGCAGTATGTATTTTAGCATTGTCATGAAGCAGTAGTGGCGTAAAGTGAATAAAACAATAAAAATCCCGACCCGGGATTCGAACCCGAGACCTCATGCAGTCAAGTCCAACTCCCGGACCGCTAGACCACAGAGGCGATAAAACTATCTTCTGTAAAATATTGAGATTTAATACCCTTTATGTGGAATTCGGAAACCAATTCTCTCGTCTGGTTTATTTAAACCAAATTAGATTTTTTATTTTATTACCTTGTGGATACCTAAATTGAATTGTTTTTATTCATTCGAGTAATTCTCACCTGAACTACAGAATATCGTCAAAATACTGTAAACAAATTAGTTTTAAAATTGTCTCAGCCATTTGAAAGATTTATGGCATACTGACGGTAACACCGCCTATCGGAGCCAGTGTTGAATTTATATCACCCAGATAACCACATTTGAAAGAGTTCATTAAAATCGGCTCAAATATTTATGAGTTATTCAATGACATATAACAGCGCCCTCTACCGCGTTTAATTCAGTACCGCGTCCGGGTCTGCTGACTAGAATAGATCACCTGCCCTCTGCCAGGCACCTCGTATGAGGCGAGCATAGGTAAAACAGGTAATTGTCAACAAGATAACTGGTCAATAGAGTGGTGTGCAGCAACTTCCCTGGGTAGTTATGCACGACCTTACCCATTCCTGCCGCTACAATGACAGTGTCACATTCCGATTCGAAGGGTAGGAAAGCTAGTAGATTTGCACGAAACGCCTTACATACCGACCATAGGACATCAACGCAACTGTAACGTCAATGGTATATATAGGCCATTATTTGTTACCATTAAGAGAGCCGTGTACTTGTTCGCTGACTTCTCACATAAAAAAGAGTAACTATCCACTATCCAGTAGCCAACTCAAAAGTACGGAGAGTAATAAGTTTTATTGATTCTGTCAGTGCTTAAATTTATCGATAAAATACATAAATACCAACATGCAGTACCGGTACAAAACCGGTATCCTATTGAGGGTAAATAAATAAAAATGTCGATAAAATAGATTTGCACATTAGTCCATCACTAGCTGTATGCAAAAGAAAGTGATAGCCTAAAAATCACATGTGTAAGAAAGGGATATAAACATGCATCTAACAATGACCGACCAGTATATGATGAACTCCGATAAATATCAAATAATTTAAATGTAATTATGAATGTTATTATTTTTAATCAACCAACGGAAAGTTTTAGCATCTTTTTGGTAAATTGAAAATTGCGGCTGTCTACCGTACCATTTAATTGAACAAACAGTCATTTTTAAATCTTTTTTTT
This sequence comes from Calephelis nemesis, assembly GCA_002245505.1. NCBI lineage: Eukaryota > Metazoa > Arthropoda > Insecta > Lepidoptera > Riodinidae > Calephelis > Calephelis nemesis. The sequence goes on from NJDD01002996.1 coordinate 91,346, forward strand.
ATACAATAACGCGACAATGTTTACAGGTCACAAACCTGGTCGATACTGTTCATATCTTTTTAAGTAATAAGCTACATAAGAACAATTACACTTATGTGTTGACAGAAACTGGTTGCCTTCAATGCGGCGTCTATTGGGATGTGTGGTCGATGGTCTGTGGTAACCATAGGTACCAAAAAAACTGCAGTTTATGTAATAAGAAATTGAAAAAAGCCTTGACTGTGAGTGCAAGATAAGTTATAGGTTCTAAAAATTGCTTTAAATTAAAAAATATCTTCACACCCATTTCCCTGAAACTACAGACAGATTCACAACGAAG
>NJDD01002996.1:91987-103859 GCA_002245505.1 Calephelis nemesis
AAAAAAAACGTTCCGGGGGTGGTGTCAACCAGCGTGTTTGTATGAAAACAGTTGTAAGTACGAAGCTAGCCAGGTCTACAAGAATTGGCGTGAAGTTATATACGTATTTGTATCGATATATATCTTAATAACTAAAATATGTTCATTTTCATTGGTGATGAAAGAGCGGAAAAAAACAAACTGAAAACGTGGGCAGACGTAAGTACGTTATGCTTATAAAAGTTTCACATACCAATGCTATTTTCATAAACTAATTACCGTTTGCTTCAGGCGAGTCTTATTTACAAATAACATAATTGATATGAGTATATAATATTCGAATATGTCTCCCGTTTTGCGCTCATACTAATTAAAAGTTCATATTCTTCAAAAAACTTTACAAAACATGTTGACAGTTGAAAGTTAAACTTGAAGGAGCGAAAACATATAGAAAGTTATTGTGATAATATTTAAACATGAGAAGGAAAACGAGGAAGAGGGTCACCTAACGGAAAGTGATCACTGCCGCCCTTGGACATCCGCAACACCGAGAGCTAGCTATTTCTGGTTATTGTAATTTGGTATCGATTATTATTTCACCTCTTGTAGGTACTTATGTGAGATACTCGATAAAAACCATGATTGAAAAAAAAGAACTAGTCTAGGAGTTTAGGGGACTCTGTACAGAATCATTGGTGAAGCATTGAAATTCAGAATAATCATAGAATTCTAAGAAACCTATCGTTCAGCAGTTGTTTGTGTGAAGGAATAACAAGTAAACAAACATACAAATTTTCACATTTATAATGTTTGTACGATAATAATAAACAAAATTAGTCATTTACCCACCACTTCGTCAGAGTAATACAGATGTTCATACAAACTCAATTAGCTGCAATAATAGCCCTTTTGGGTTGATAAGAAGAAGAAGAAGAAGTTGTAAGAACTCATGGAGGAGTTTTTAACCGCGACGAGACTAACATGTAGAATTTTGCAAATAAAATAAATAAATAAATTTATTTTGCAAAATAAGCAAATTATATGCTTGTATCGTGGGTGTTAGATAAAAATATTATTAAATTAAAAAAAATAAGAAATACTAGCATAAATTTAATAAACAACAACACTTTGTCACATAAATGCCTGCGTAATCGGGAATCGAACCCAAGCCTAGCGATTGGTCGGTGGAGTTAGGCGAATACCCCGCGTCATTAGCAAAGGGGTAATACCTTAGCTAACAAGGAGAACAAAAATATTAACAAGGATTTACTTTAATCAAAATTAGGGGATTTTTCCAACATGATCCCCAATATTTTATTTCTAGGTCTTGATTAAATATATACCTAAAATTTGCGACCACCAACTTCAATTCAAAACCAGTGGAATAGATCACAACCAGCGCCTTTCATTGTGTCCGGTGTTTGAAGCTAATACGAATTCGGTTCACTTTGAATTTGCTATTCTTAAAAAAATCTACGGACTTTCATAAAAAATCGTATTTTACGACAATATTACGATAACATTTTCCTTTAGCTCTTAATGTTGGATTAAGGTTATTTTGTAAAAGAATTTTCGGACTTCCATGAAGAATAGTACAATGTATTGAGTACTTGATTATTTTCCCGTATTTGGCTGAGTATTTCGTGTGAAATCGACTATCCACCTTCCAGGCAGCTCGTATGAAATGAGCATAGGTTAAGTAGGTTACTGACAAGAAAAACATTGTTAGTAGAGTGCTGTGCAGCAAACATGTTGGGTAGGGATCCACCATCTCACCTATTTTTAAAACTATAGTCGTTCTGTTCATCTGTCTGGAGGGTACGGTTGTACGTATATTTGCTCAAAAGACCAAACATCCCTAATATAGGACGGCGACGCACCTATAACATCCTTGTGTATATAGGCCGGTGTTTGTTGACCTTCTACAGAAATAAACATATAGAGAAATCGTAGTCGATAATAATATGACTTCCAGTTTGTGAGGGTAAAACTAGGGTAGGGTGAAACTAAATTGGGTATCCGAACTGAACCATTTCAAATCAGAAAAAAAACATTTACACGGACCATACAAAAGTGAATTTTGCATGACGACCTCAGTATGAAAACCACTACAAGATCGGATATTTTTTTTTTTGGAATGGCTAATATTTTGCTAGACGCGAAGTTTTTACAACTTCGCCGGACTATTTGGGGAGCTGTCGAGCACTCTGTTTAAACCAATTCATACAATTTTCTACGTGTTAGTCTAGGCTCGTTTGCAGACTAGACCATCTGCATCCTTGCCAGGCAGCTCGTAAAAGGCGAACATGGGATTACCGTCACTAACATAGTGACATCTAAATAGGTGGTAGAGCCGGATTGGTCCCACCGCCTTACCTATTCTTGCTGCCAAAACGTCAGTGTTTAACGTTGATGTGTTCCGGTTTGGAGGATAAGGTAGCCGGTAAACTTACTTTTGCTCGAGGCTCAAGATCACGGCCTTATCACGTTCGGCAACCCACCGTTACCATCTTTGGTGTCTCTAGATAGTGTCAATTTCTTACCATCAGGAAATCCATCTGCTTGTTTGCTGTCCAATGTCATAAAAAAACTGCTCTCTGAATTAAGTATTCTACTAAGTATATTCAATGTATAATGAAACATATAGCCGCCTAAGTGTTCAGTGGTCTACCGTCGGACTTGACTTCTTGAGGTCCCGGGTTCGACCATCGGGTCGGGCAACAAAAAAAAATTAGAAAATGTATACTTTCAATTTTCCTATAAAATCAACATTGATATGTGCCCGGTTGACGATAGGCTTGCCACCTATCACATAATGGGACTTAGTGTCTTCGGCTAGTCGGGGCCCGTGGGTGCCTTGATTGTGCCTCTACCTACCTCTTCGAGGATATGGGGGTAAAGTTATGGGGGTAACTTATGAAATATATTGTATAATATGTATACACAGCATACTCATTAGAACTTTCATTTACAGCCAAGTTCAGAAATGATGTTCAATATCTGGAAACTTCAAAATCATTTCGTTAATGAAAACCCTTCATCAATTACGTACGTGGATGTCATGTTGTTGGGGTCATTCATCATTGCACCCAACACTCTGACGTGTAATTAAACTCAGTGTTTTAATTTTGAAAACATGTATGTTGTTTTATACTTATATATCATATACATTTGCCAATAAGACGTGTAACTATAGTGGTCCTATGTGATTCTAAAACAAGAACTTTTTTAAATGGCTGCCGAAAAAATGATGAAGTTAGGTATTCTTTTAACTGCTATATACAGTTCAAATCGTAAAGAAAAACTAGAGGTGTTATAAGTTTGCACGGCCTTGCGTGGGTGTGTGTGTATGTGAGTGTGTGTGTGTTTATTTGAAAGCTGATGTGATCGAGATCGTGTTAAGTCATACTTTAAGAAGAGTCCTGGCGTTCAAGGTTGCTCATTTGCAACTTATTTGCGAAGGACATATTTAGCACTAACTGCTGCCTGCGGCGTTGCAGTGGTTGTTGCAGTTTTTCCAGAGTAACCAAATTTCATGAAAATTTGTTCAACAGTTTTTGCGTGAAGGAGTAAAAAATATTAATAGGATAACATAACTAGCATATATATAAAAAGAAGTGTAAGTTTGTTAGAAATATTAAATGGTATTCGTCCTTTATCAAAAGAAATAGGAAAAACATTACTTTATTTTTTTCTATGCAAATTTTTAGTGGTACACAATTCTTTTTCAAGAAAGCAAAGATCATTCAGCTTAGACAGGATATGAATCTACGCAGTACTACTTCACCCCAGACAGGATTTTATATTGTAGTCTTTCGTCTCTCGATGACGAATGCTCTAACCGTGTGATCTACCTAGGATTCAAATCATGTGTTGTAAAAATTTTTAGTTCCTTCCTCATTGATCCAACAGTTATCCCATAGCTACATAGTTCTAAGTAGTGAAGTATTCTTTCTACACCGTCGCCACCGGTCTCAGCGACGAAGACCTCTCTTGCAAGCCGCCACTACTCCTCCATCAAGCCCACCCAGTAACCAGAACGCAGCACCAACTCGAGGTAAGGTCTCCCGGGAGACAGCCAGTCTAATCTAAATAAACCCGGTGAAGTTGGCAACACATTAGTCATTCCAAAATAAAAGTATTCTTTAAAGCGCTGTCATTGCAGACGATTTTAAATTTTTTCACAAACCTGAATCCTCGGTACCTAAAACCCTTAGAGCATTCCTTATCAAGAGACGAAAGAGTACAATATAAAATCCTGTCTGGGGTGGAAACATTTTCTTAGTTTTAAATTGTGTGCTAAAATTAGCATTACTGTTACTTATAGCTGTCAGGCAGTGCAAAGTCTGCCGGTTCGGCTGATAAATATTCAGAGCAGGAAATATTTGTTTTTTTGTTTCTAATGAATAGCCTCTAAAATTAACAGGCTTATTCATAAACGTTGTTTAACTTTTAATCAACAATTTAAATAATGCTTAAAAAAATGTTTATTCATAAACGCTATTTAGAGTTAATCATTTGTTTAAATATACTCTTAAATAGCTGTCACTTTAAACAACCTCGGACCCTTGTTTAAAACCTTATGCAACAAAATGGCTGACTAAATTTCAAACATCTGATTTTACGTGCATTGACAAAATGCAAGAACTATCCATTTAAGATGGCTTATTTGTGTAGTCTTATGAATTGTTTATAATACGCGCATTGAAATATTTTGATTTTGTTGAAGTTTGGACAAATTTGGACGGGATATGTTGGATTTTGGAACAATATAAGACTATTATAACATGTTTTATTATGGAGATGGCCAATGACTCCTACGAAGAAACGAATAGTTTTCCAGAGCATTTTTTTATGATATTAGAAGCAAAAATGTAGACAGATTTTCTGATTGTGAGAATTTCACGCCGCCTAGAGACACCAAAGGTGGCAATGGTGAGATTCCAACCTGAGGCTGGGATGTCAAGCCCCGAGCAAAAGTAAGTTTACCGGTTACTTTACTCTACGAACCGGAACAATTCAACATCAAGCGCTGATGTTATGGCGGCAGGAATATGTAAGGCGGTGGTACCGATCCGGGTGAGTCACTGCGAAACTCACCTCCTAGTAAGTTGTCATGGTGCTAGTGACGGTAAGCCTATGCTCGATTTTTACGCGCTGTTTAACTCCTGTTAGATGGCAGATGGTCTATTCTACAAAGGAACTCGAGCCAACACGGGGGAAAATATTACAGAAATGACATCATTTTATATTTAGCTTCGTAACATAACGTAGATGCATTAAAAACATTATTTTTGAAATGCAGTTTATCAGTTCAAACGTTTTGTGTCTATGTTGCATCAAGTTTATTTACTCTAATAAATTTAATTTTATTGTAGTACAATACGAGTATTTTATTGTAGAAATGTAAATACTACAAGCAAGAGGTTATAGATGTCCGACACCGTATTCAGAAACAACGATGTTGATAACGGATGACAATTGTTTAATCCACTTTTAGCAAAAGAAATACGCATACAGCCACATTTCTACCAAAACCTACCAAGTTAAACAGTATTTAACTAAAAAAAATGTACTTAATGAATAACAAATTTTTAAACAATGTTTAAGGCTTAATCAAATGATTAGTTAAGCAATGTTTAGGAGGTTACTTAACTACTTTTTATGAATAAGGCAGTAAAATACTACTTTCCACAATTAGAACGACATCCCTGATGAAAGTAGGAACGACGACTACGATAAATTAGAAATATTTAAATCCGTGCGAAGCCGGGACGGGCTGCAAGTCTATTATAAAGAATCTAATATTTTTGTGAGATTTTTGCAATAAGTAAGCCATTTAGTTAACTTTAAATAGCTCCATAAAATACGTTTTTTTATACTGAACGGCTTATACAGTAAACTACAAGTACCGACTTTAAAATTTGCTTTTGAAAAACAGTATTTTTTGATACAAATTGTTAGCCTTTGGCACGTTTCAGAACATATATTATTTTCTACTACCTGACGTTCACAGCTAATGACGCTTTCTAGGGAAAATACTGTAGTTTAGTTTTTGAAGTGAAACTACTTTTGAATCATTTTGATTTCAAATCGTATGCAACGGAATAAACTTACTTACGTACAATCCTTTTACACGCTTTTTTGCGCTTAACATTAACAGCTAATAACAGTTTGTATTGATAAAAGCATTGTTTTTCCTATTTTTCTGGCGCACTTTCTACACAACTAAGAAGAATCAGCGAAATTAGTCCCTCCGTTCTAGCGTGATGCGATGGCAACGCAAATGAAAACAACGTTTTGTCTAATTAGTTAACGATATTTCCATCTAGGTATACGGGGTAAGTAAACCTAATAAATTAAAATACAAAAAAAAGTAAAAAAAAGTTATTATCACTAAAAAGTTAACGCTTCCAGCTGTTTGCCATACATCACGCGGAGTCATTGACCTTTTACTGAATGTTAAAAATGCTATAGCCCAAATTTCGAGCATTTATTTCAAAATACCTTCTACGGATATTATTTCATGTATTCCATAATGCACTAGTTTGTGACAGTTTTAAACAGAGAGTGTGCAACTCTATTTAACTTCCAGTTTAACATTTACATATTGTCCCACGTATTGTCCCAGCATTTGCATAAACGTATTTCAGATTACAATGAAATTTCCCTTGTACTTAATTCTGTCTATTATTTTTCACGCTTTCACGTATAAAGCATTAAACTGATTTTAATGAAATTCGTCATGCATATATTTACGGATACAAGTCTAAACACAGGCTATTTTTTTAAAATTTAGCAAAGAATTATACCGAGGCATAGAAGTTTGTTTAAGAATCTAATCTATGGTGACGAAGTGGCGGGTTCTCAGTTATTATTGTGAGTACAATTCTGCCCTGTTTTCCTTGAATTAGTCCGCATCCATTGAGTAGAATAGACCATCTGCCTCTCTTCCAGACAGCTTTTTTGAAGTGAAAACTTCTTTAGCGGCGTTGCGCACTTTTTTTGAAATGGGTAAAAACTTCTAAACTCGCGCTAGGACACTTGACCTGAAATTTCGTAAGAAGAAAATTCGTAAGATGGCGCAGGGCGCTTGTACGAATGTTCATGTTGTCATGTTTGTGTACAATAGCGCAATAAATGAATATTATATTTTACCACATAAATGATAGTACTTTCATACTTGTAATTGAAGCAATTCGTGCAAAATTATCCCCTAACCGTTCTAAAATATCAGTAATGCACAACGTTAATATTCAAGTTTTCATTTCTGCTAGCACTCCCGGAGTGCAACCCGTCTTTTTTTTATGATGTTGGAAGGCAAACAAGCCGGATTTTCTGACGGTAAGAAATTCAGGCCGCCTAGAAACACCAAAGATGGTAATGGTGTGTTACCCACATGAGGCCGGGACGTCGAGCAAAAGTAAGTTTACCAACTACCTAATCCTTTGAACTGGAACACGTCAACGGCAAGCATAGATGTTATGGCGGCAGGAATAGGTAAGGTAGAGTCGCTGCGAAACTCTACGACCTAGTTAGATGTCATGGCGTTAGTGACGGTAAGACTTTGCTCGCCTTTTACGAACTGCTTGGCAGGAAGACAGATGGTACACTTTGCAAAACGAATATTCAGGCAAACTGCCCGGACCAATACGGGGAAAAAATTCGTAAAAAGTTGTAACCAACAAGACTACTGGTGGTAGAATGCTATCTAGCAAATTGGTCTGGACAGACAACCCGTCTGTCCAGCCTAATAAAAAGGTCCTGTCTAATAAAAATATGTTACTGTGTGTATGTGTGTGTGTGTGTGTGATGTGCCCGGTTGGCGATAGGCTTGCCACATATCACATTGTAGGGGCTTAGTATCTTTGGCTAGTCGTGGGTGCCCTGGTTGTGCCTCTGCCTACTACCTCAGGGATATGGACGTGAAGATTTTACGTTGTCGATTCTAACCTTAAGCATATTGCTGACACCATTATAAAAAGCGTGATTATTTACGTATGATTTGAAAATATGTTAATGTTTACTACATTAAATCAAACCAATCTAAATATAGCTCATTTTGGTACATGACAAATAAAGGTAGGTGCAGCTCTTTTAGAAATTTGGCCATTGTTCTCTAATGACGCCTGCATGCTAGTGTAAAGGACGCCATAAACTAAGATAATAAAACAGAAAATTTTTCGGAAACGAATTAAGACCGAGTTTTGGCGCCATCGAGAGAAAAGATGGTAGAAGTTTTTTCATAATTAATGAATTTCGTGTAGATATTGAGTGAAATTAGTCAATTTTGGTGGCATTTTGTACGATTTTTTTCAGTGAAAGTGCACAAATGAAATAATCATGAATAAATTAGCGCATCGTGTATTGTTGCCGTCAAATCTCCTTACATGAGCTTGTGTAATGAGGCCGCCGCTTTACCCAAGTGCCTGACATGACTTATGACTGATGACTAATTATAATTGATCGAAATTGATATAAAATTTGATGCAAATGTTTACTTGACGAATGGCAAAATACTAACGTGAAGGCCAAAACTTAAAGAAAGAAAAGAAAAAAAACAGAAATGTGACCATCGTTGTTTGAGTACTGTTATAATCAAAAGAATGCGAGTTAAATTGTTTGGTTTTTTATTTCATTTGTATGTATTCAGGACGAAATTCTACTCCAGCCAGTGTTGTGCAAATTAAATGTGTTTTCGTTTGGTCAAATATCATTTGGCTTTGTCCTGGAATTACATTTCGTTTTTGTCGGATTCTCATTAAGCTACTGTTGTGACAGAATATTGTGTATTTTTCCGGTTAAATTTTTTCATTTAGGAATTATTTAAACCATTTCCTTCTAAAAAGAAAAATAATAATAAAAGTAAATAGAGTCGAATATTATCGAGTAAACAAAACGTTAAAATGATTATGAATGACTCGTGTGGGTGCTCTTAACATGTTTATAAGTTAAGTTATAATTTTAAAAAACATTTTTATGGCATTGAGAGTTGAAAGAGACGAAAAAGATGGATGCATTACTGACGCCACAATTGTTGTTTTCATGGTGATGACTCATTTTGGTTTCTCTCAAACAAACTTCACAAGTATTTTTAAACTTGGTTTATTTAACGGGCAGCGTAACGACGTCCCAGACAGGCGTGTGAATCGTGAATGCCTTATCGCTTACAGTGCAGCCGTATTTATAAAGCTCGGCGCACGTGCAGGCACAGGTGTTTACAAGTCGTTAGGCTAAGTATTGAAATAACAATAATAACCTTAATTTCACATGGCGATAAACTCAAAGTAATTAACTGATGGTTTATAAACTAATTTTCTGGACATCATCAAAATATTTAACTTAATTATTCTAGTTTTTCAGAGGAACTAATGTGGTTGCGCCGACATGTATTAATTGTAGGATTCGTTTACAATGTGATAAGATATATCAAGCGCACGTCTCTCTTGATAGTAAGGGTAACCATGGCCTATAGACACCATAGACGTTATAAGTGCATTGTTGTCCTATGATCAAGGTGTTAGTCGATTGTGGACTTGTTTATCCTGCTACCCGAACCGGAACGTGATCCCACTGCTAAAGATAAATAAGTCATGATACAGGTATATAGATCCAACTTGATTTTTTAAAAACTGGTATCATCTGAACTAAACTAAAACGATTGTTTGTTTGCCTCGTCTTCCAAAAAAATATATGAAAATGAAATATATGAAAATTTTTAAAAAACTTGAGCGAACCTATCCGTAAATTTTAGCTAAGTACCATCAATCATGTCAGCTTTCAAATGAAACACAAAGACACGTCAGATATATAACTCCCCATTTTCCTGCGGGGTATTAAAAACGATTATCCATCAGCTACAATATGTAAATGGATATTCCTTTAGAAATACACTGCCCTGTTTACACGCCCATATATCTAGATCGCCTATGATCTAGTTTCTAATGGATATTGATGTGTTCGTCTACATAATGGACTGTAAACATTTTGATATAAACATTTATAACTAATGTATCATTTCATTAATATAATGAAAGGATATATAATGTATCATTATATTAATTACTGTAAATATATTTTAAAATAAGAAAAAAAAGACAAGCCCGCTGAGTTTCTTGCCGGATCTCACCGGATCCGGTGGTAGATTTATTATTATATAGACCCGTCACAAGCGCCTCTTGTAGGTTTATGTGAAATAAAGATGATTTATTATTATTATTATTATTTATTATTTAACTTGTCGACAACACAAGGAAAGTTTTTTTAGTCTTCTATGTTTTTTTTTCGTGTTCGTCCGGGTCTGTGTAGAATAGACATGCTTCTAAGCATGCTATTATTATGCTATTATTTCTGCTAGGCAGGTCGTAAAAGGCAAGCAAAAGTTAAATGCCTCATTACCAATATGACCACAACTACAACTTGACAACATGGTATAGCGCCGTGTTGCTACTCGGCCTGACATTATCCATCACCTTACCTATTCCTGCCGCCATAATGGCAGTATCCTATTCTGGAGGGTAGGGTAGCCGGCAGACTTGCGCAATTGTCCTAACACCTTAGCCATAAGACCATGGACTTACAGTATATGTGGCCATGCTTCGATTTTACCCATTTACTTTAAAATTAATAAAAAAAATTAGCATAAAATGTATGCGATGACTACTTTTTATATTTGTCAAACGATTTCTACGTCGATTGTGATAAAACTTTTATTTCAATGAGCGTATTTTGAGTTGGTTCTATGGATCGAAATTAAGATAATTGACATTCCACGATCAGATCAGTCGGATATTATCCGAGGGCGGTGTCAAGAGTCTCCGAAACCGGCGTGTTTGTATGAAAAGAGTAATGAATGTGAAGGAAGCTAGACAGGTTTGTCAGGATCGTGAGGTCTGGCACTCGATACTCTCTGCCTACCCCAAACGGACTTGGCGTGAAGATATCTATGTATGTAGTAATGGCGGCAACACCTAGTTTTTGTACTTAGTCAACATAATTTAAAGTCACAGTTATTTTTTTCTGCGTTTGAATCATTATTGGCAAATTTTGTATTTAAACATTAATCTCATTATTAAAAATATATAACATTTTAGTCATGTATTTGTGTAAGTTGAAAACATATTGTTTATTTTTGCTTTGTTTTCGTTCATTTGCTTTGTTGTGTGTCTTATATTTTTTGTTATGTATTGTTGTCTCCGCTTTTTCCAAACTAGTTTCAATGTAATTCAATTTAAAATTTAAATAGTAAAGTTTGACCGCCTCGTTGGTCGATCGGCTAGCTTACACGCATGACCACCTCGATCAACCGCGAGGATGGGTTCATTTATCGACGGGGGCAGGCTTGTGTGTGATAAACATTTAGAATGTCTACATTTCTTCTTTCTAAATTTATTCTGGTATCTATATAAGTATTGCTATGTATTAGTATCATTGACTAACACCCATAACATAGGCAAATAATTTGCCTACTTTGGGGTTAGATTCAATTTGTGTAACTTGTCTACGAACGTCTGTGTTTAAATTTATCTATTTGCCTACACATACATATCTTCACGCCCAGTCTCTTGCTGAGTAGACAGAGAATCAAGTTACGGTCTTTGCAACTTTTTACACATTTAGTGCCCTTTTTATACAAACATGGTGACTCGAATAATTGTACACGACCCAACTGGTCGTGAAAGTTCAAACCAGGTTTCCCTGGGTAACTACATCCATCAACATTAGCACTGTTTAACTATTTTGTCAACCTTTTATCTGCCATTTTTTTACGTGATCTAACCAATGGAGCATGCACATGAAATACACCACAGCTGCAAACAAGACTTTAAAATTTTAAATTTACTTCTTTTTCTGTGATGTTAGAAAAAATTAAAAAGAATCTTAAAATATGAAA
>NJDD01002996.1:105183-115776 GCA_002245505.1 Calephelis nemesis
AACTCTACCACCTAGTCAGATGTCACGGTGTTAGCGACGATAAGCATATGCTCGCCTTTTACGAGCTGCCTGGCAAGAGAGGCAGATGGTCTATTCTGCAAAGGAGCGTCACAGATATGTAACACGGGGAAAACTTTGTTGATTTCTATTTAAGTTATATAAAATTGTTTGTTATCTTGGTTTTTAAGATGAATACAATAAATTTAATTGTACGCGCACGGGCCGATCCCCGGGTCGGTCAGAGATAAGAATCTATTGTTCTCGGTCGCCGTTTAATTAATAAAATAAATAATAAAAATAAAATAATAATTAAAATAAAATTAATAATGACTATATTTCTAGTCACTTTGAAATTTGGTGGGTATTTACCCATATTTCCTCCAAACTAGGTACCGTCCCTTTCATAATTTGCTGCATCCCTTTCAATACAGTACATTTATGAAAGGGAAAAAAATATGTTTTTTTTTTAAAGCCGGAAGTAAATTACTAGAAATCGATTGAAGACAATTATTGTGTTTCGTTTCAATAACTTATTAGTAAAAGCTTTCTAAATAACTCCTACCGCTTCCTTATATCTTCCTTATAACTTACTTGGACCTGAAATGCAAAAATGTCCCTTTCATGCCACCTCTCCCATAAGAAACTTAATGTAAAGCTTCCACGAAGCTTCCACCAAACCAGTTATAAAATCAAAGTTAAATTAAAACCGGAACGCTTAGTATCTTTTCATTTAAAAGCTTAACTTCTTGTATAGTCCTTGTACAAAACTGTTTCTCATAGAGTGCACGGAAAATAATTGTTACATTTTCTTAGTATGGATATTACTCGTCTTTGCAAAAAAAGTCTGAATACAAAATTATTTTTATTTATTGTTTTGTTAAAATATTATGCTTTACATAAGTGTATTTTTTTATTCTATATAAAATAATAGTTACATTTTAAAGACCTAAACAATCTATACTAATAAAATGGGCTTTAAACTGTCCTGTTGTATCTCTTATGGCGCTTAAATAGTGAAACCGGTTGGCTGAAGAACAATGAAAATAAATTGTGGACAGCACAAGTGTCATTTATAAAATTGTACCAATAGTGAAATATCAGCAAACGCCGACGTTATTAAAAAGAAACTATAATAACCAAAGATATGTAGTTTTATAAAAACAAGCTATTAATTCGGTAACTGAAAATGAATTTCTAGTTCTCCAACTGCATTAAATTTTATTAGAAACTGAAGGTAATTTGTTTTTCCACTTTCAGCGCTTGAACTAACGATGCAAATGTTATAAGTGATTCAGAAGTTGAGTTAAACTGTTAGGAACAGAAAATATTAGGCGAAGTGGAAATTATAGATAATTAACTATTACTGTATTGCTGTTTTATATATATATATATATATTTATTTATATTTCTGCAATCACTTTGTGTTATCTTTATCAGCAAAAAATCCGCAGCGCAAATAGCAGAACATTATTAATTTAATACGAAAGTTAAATAAGAAAATATTGTAACTATAGCAGCTACTTATAGAAAAACTATAAAATATTCCATTTCCGCTATCGCAAGTGACAACACCTTTGTAAACATATCCGACATAAAACAAGTGATAAAAATAGTTCAAACAGTTTTTGGATATAATCTTTGCCTAAAATCATAACATCAACAGTTGTTAAGTGCTTCTAAATAATCAGTCATCGTGCTTTCACTGGAAATTAAAAGAAAACAGAAGCTGAATACCTATCAACCTACTTTAGACGTTAGACAATGTTTTGAAAGTGACAGTGATTTTGTACCTTTATCAACAAAGCAGACCAAAGACAACAACGTCAACTTCAGTCAGTGCTGTCAACTCAGACAATGTTTTCTACAATACGGTCCCTTCATGCAGACAAATATGGTAGGTCAATTTCTCTTGTTAAAGAGTAGTTATATTCTTTGGTCAATTTCATGTACGACAAAATGAAAATAGAGATGCAGAATCAAAATGCTGAGTTGAAAGAGTCTATTACAACGAGTATTATGGGAAAAATAGAGGAAAATTGTTGTCTTTAATGGAAGAAAATAGGAATCTTCAAATAAAACTAGAAAAGTTAGAAAACGAAATAGAATACTTAAAAAGAGGAGAGAAAAATAATAACATTTTGGTGTTTGGCTTGGAAGAAAATGAACTATCCATTCCAGAGCTTATAAAAAATTGAAGGATAAGTTCAGTACCTACTTATCTTAATATCAAAATTGAAGATTATGAAGTAAATAAAATTCGGCGTATAGGACACAAAAAAAAATGAACGTAATAAGCCTAGACCGATATTATATTCGTTGGTTAATAATTGTAAGAAATTGAAATTCTCAAAAAGAAAAAACTCCTCAAAGACATCTATATTACTAAAGACTACTCGAAGGAGGTGCTAGAAAAAAGAAAAGCTCTACAAGAACAGCTAAAACAAGAGTGAGAAAAAGGCAACATAGCCTATTTGAAATATGACAAACTAATAGTCAAGGAAAATAATACCAACCAAAAGAAAAAGAGAAATTTCCACTTCACCGTCTACATCTGATAACCAACCGAAAAAGCAACACACATTTTCTTCAATCAAATCTAGTAGGCCGAATGCATTTGATATTATGCGCACTAGATCTAACTCTTCTTCGAATACAGTGGCTCTAACAAAAGAATTGCTAACTAAAAAGAATCAACAACCAACCCAAGAAAATTTCAATAAAGTAACATTAAAAAAAACTCCTCTAAGCCGACTGGTCCTCGTGGGGGAAGGAGACTACAACCCTCCAACTATAAATAATAGAGTACAGAAAAAAAATGCCCAAAAAAAGAATTTACATTGCTGCTTTAAATGTACTTACTCTGAAAGAAGAATCTCTCACTGAACCTATATTCCCATTACAAAATATCAAATGGGAAATAATAGGTCTAAGCGAAGTGAGACGACTTGGAGAAAAGATTACTGATTGCCAAGATTACCTATTCTATCACATAGGTGAGACTCCGGGTTTATATGGAGTTGGATTTATTATTAAAAAACAAATAACACATTATATAGAAGAATTCATTGGAATCTCAGAACGCATTGCAATAATTAATTTAAAACTGCCAGGCTACAAAGGTAGGTGGTCCATTGTGCAAGTATATTCCCTTACAGAGCAATCGAACTTAGAAACAATAGATACATTTTACGCTTACTTGAATAAAGCTATCCAAAAGCATGCTCACAAAAACTTAGTTGTAATGGGAGATTATAATGGGAAAATTGGGGACAAACGTGGAAGAGAAGACACAATAATTGGACAGTTTACGTACAGCAAAAAAAACAAGACGTAGGAATGGTGAAAAAATCATCAACTTTGCACAATATACTATTTTTTGCATTTCTTAAAACTTCAGCTTTGACAATCAATCAATATAAAAAAATCTGGAAAACGGTTGATCCTAAAGGCGATCCCTGCAACTTCCCGCTAATTCCATACCTTAACGCTTGAACATGAAATTGCACTTACGACGTTTCTGAACTCTTCGAGCTCAAAAATACAATTTGTGTGTTATTTTGAGCACTCCGAACTCAAAGAAATAGCTTTTGTATGCTTTTGAGCTCTTCGAGCTCAAAAGACTGATAGAAGCTTAATAAAACAGTATTTTTTGAATTTTCAAACTGCAATAATTTCTAAATAATTTAATCGATTTTCACGCTGTTGGCAGTATTTCACCCACTTTTTCAGAATCTATGATAAACTTTTGAACACAAACGGATCGAACCGAAAATCTTAGCGAAATTTGAAAAATTCACTTTTTCCGAATTTTTTCGACTACGACAACTCATGAACCAATCAGCCTTCTTCTTAGTGGCGATCGACGTGATTTTTTTTGGACTCTAATAATTATTTTATTCAGTCAAAAACGATCCAAAAAGAAATGTTGAAGTTAGGTATGTGAAAAAACACTTTTTTCGAAATTTTTAGTTTTCGATAACTCTCGAACGAATCAACCGATTTGACCGGATTGGTGGCAATCGACGTGATGATTTAAACTTAAGAGCTGATTAGTTTTTGGAATTAGTCGGGAAGCCATTTAGAAATTATTTAAAAAAAAGATTTTTTGAAAATTTCGTTTTTTGAATACTAAGGCGAATTTTGATTCTACAAAACAAATAATAGTTTAAAAAAACTAAAAAATCACGCTTTTATAAATAAACCAAACTAGAAAGTAAAAAATAAATAATAGTTTAAAAACTCAAAACACGCTTTTTATAGAAAATCAAACTAAAGAATAGAAAATAAATTTTTAATTAAATTTAAATTGAGAATAGTGTTAAAACTTCAATAAATATAAATTAATAATAATGTGAATAAAAAAATATTTTATTAAAAAAAAACGTGGGAAGCTGTTTAAGATATCATCAAAATGATAATCACAATACTCATATCTGAAAATAAAATATCTATAAAAAATTGATAAAAAATCAGCATGAAAACATCTTTCTGTACGTATTTCCCCCTTAAGTAAAATTCTAGTAATAGGGCGGACTTTTTCCGGTGCCCAGGAGCGGCATTGAGTTTAAATCCGGCCCTGGGCAGATTATTGTCAAAATTATATAGATAAAATTTAATAGTATTAAGCACAAAAGGTTATTTCAAAATGTGAACAAAGTTGCGGACAGCAGCCAGTATACAGTATCACAAACACACCCAATTTCTTATGGATTCGATTGGCATTAATATAGATAACATATCGCTTGTACCCTATATTAGGCTGAGATTGACACCAGACAGCTGATACAATGTAATTGTTACGTCTGTTGTAATTCAAATGAATTCAAAGCTATTATATAGGAACACAAATGTGCCCTTTTGTAACTTATGACCTTTCCTTTTTTGTTTAAGGTACTAGATTTATCATTTGCCACTATTCAAGTCCAAATTTGCATCAAATTACCTGATTTAACAAAATCGAGTTTGAACTGTTCAAAATCAGTCGTAAGTTGTCAAAGATATGTAAGGGCGTTTAGTAAAGCGTTGGCCTCATTACTCAAGTTTATCTAATGAGATTTTGGAGGCAGCGAGGAAATACACGATGTACTTATTCATGATTATTTTATTTGCGTACTTTCGCTAAACAAAATTCAATTCAAAACATATAATTAACTCTCGATGGCGCAAAAACTATCATAACTTACGTCAATCAACAGAATATAGAGCCTTCACTGAAAGGAAATTTTACGCTCGTATACATACGCGTCGTTGAAATATCTGAGCTACGTAGAACCCGTCCAGATGCTACGCCGCGTTTTTGATTCGTTCGTTAGTCTAAAAAATCGCGGAGAAGTTTTTAACCCCGCCCACGGCGGTTATGGGCCCACAGGTTCTGTAGAATGGAGATTTGATGAAAAAGTAAGAGCACATATAACGATGCATTTTACACCCGCAGCGCCTACAATTGTTTGCGGTTCCTGCGGCAGCTATCGTCCGTCCGTAGAGTCGTACAAGTTTGAGAGCGGTGATGTCAACCGCGACGGCTTCATGACCGCACAAATGACAGGTCTCGAGAGTTTTGAAATAAAACCGCAGTTCCACGACCGCTGCGGTGCAGGTAAAAACCGCTTCGTGAATTCTTAGGCTTAAACGCTTGCAATACGCATGTAATAGTGGGAAGCGTACTACGAACGCGGCGACTCGAAATGTTTGGGCACCATTGCTGCGTCTAGAACTAAGCTCGTGTCCGTGGCATATGGACATATTTATTTTACAAATAGCTGTTGCCTTCGGCTTTGCCCGCGATTTCAAAGGAATCAGTTGTGTGTTCGGGATTAAAAGTGGTTTTTATGTTAATCCAGATCGAGCGTGCAATAGTAACAGACAAACATACAAACTTTCGCATTTATAATATTATGATATGATAATATTATGATATTTATAATAGTATGATATGACGAAGTTTAAAAAAATGCCACAAAATGGAATAAATACTATTTCACATACACGTTGCAATATTTGTAATGCAATGCGAAGTAATGCGAGTATTTGTAATGCGTCTTTATAAAAAAGTCGTCAACTTTCTCTTTGCTTAAGATGTTTCCATCGACGGTCTACAACCCACAATACTTGAGTCAACTGGTAGGTAGCGAATTTAAAGTTAACAGCAATTAAGGAGGAGGCGACAAGTGCACGCTATTTAAAACGTAATGCTAGAAATAGGTACTTCTGATGGAAATTAAGTTGTTTTGATAATTTTATGATATTGGTTTGATAAAATTAGAAATTTGTTGTTCAAGTGAAATTCAAGGAAATATATTTGCAGAATGTTGATAAGTTTTTCGATTTGTTTACATATGGCGATATAAACTTTCCTTGTTAGAGCCTAAATGGTTTGATGGATTTGACCGTTTCAAGTATCTTTGCTAAAAAAAAAACAGTCTTTTAAAACCAATAGGTATCAAATAGTTAATTTTAGACGCTGTACTGTGAAGTCTCTTTAAAGTACCTCAAAACCCTTCGAATGGAAAATCGAAATAATGAATTTAATTTCCATCCTTCATTATTTTTTAACATCGAGGGTTTCGGTTTCGCTTTAAACTATAGCTAATTGCAATAAAATCGTTTCGTTTCTTTTATTTTTAGTAGTAAATACAAATTTTCAGTTTTAATTATAAATACCATTTCACAAAATATCATTTCGTACAAACACTAAAACAGTTGTCTACACACCCCCATACTGATTGCGTAAACAAATTAATGTCTATGTTTAAATAACATTAAACAGTGCTTAAACAAAAAGATGTTGGTCGCCGGCCTCTTAACATTTGATTTAAGTTTCAGTTCCATTTCAGAATATGGATCTAAATGTGATAACTTGAAGGAAGAAAAATGAGAGGACATTCCTTAAATAGGTTTTATGAATTGAAGGTGGGAATACGCAGACGTTTGATTGATAACTTACCTTAAGACTTTTTACTTTGTTTAATGTAAAATATTCTTCTGTTATGGCGTCAGCGCTAGGTATTTTTATAACTTCATCGAGATCGTAGTGCCGCAAATCGGTTTTTAATTTATGAGTCGCAACCGTGCGATGTCTTATTGTTTTTGTGCATACTTTAGTGTCTTCTATCGTTTCATAAATAAAATGCGGATAGCGAATTAAAACCAAAACTAGATAATGAAATTATTAACACTGTCTCATAGCTCATACTATTGAGGTTCGCGAATGGGTGACGGCCGCGTCACTTTTATGTCAATTAGGACTTAATATTAAAGCTCTCTTATTTATAGTAAAAGTAGATGACCCGGCTGACGTTATTTTTGATATATTTTTTTAATGTAATATTATTTAAAAAGTTGGGGTAAGTAAGCCTTATCACTTACGGCGATTAATAACCTGTCTACAGATAGGCCTTCAAGGGTAAGGTATTTTTGTCCATTATTGAAAAATAACAGCGGTTTCTGGCAACTGATTTAAAACGGCGTTGATTCTTATCTTAGATAAGGTTTTTAACATTGGCAATTATTGGTAAAAAAGATAGTCAAAAAATAGATTTCAGACCTACTGATTATGCATATAAAATTTGGTGAAAATCGGTAAAGCCGTTTAAGAGGAGTACGGTATTTAACATTGCGACACGGTTCTGATCCGCGCTCCTTTACAGAAAAAATCATCTGCTTTCCTGCCAGGCAGCTCGCAAAAGGCGAACAGTTGCTTAATGTCACTAACACCGTGATGTCTGGCTAGGTGCTACAGTTTCACAGCAACTCGCCCGGATTGGTACCATTGCCTAGGCTATTCCTACCGCCATAACGTCAGGGCTTGCCGTTAACGTGTCATGATTCAGAGGTTACGGTAGCCAGTAAACTTACTTTTCTCGAGGCCTAACAACCCGGCCTCAGATTGGAGACGCACCATTACCACCTTTGGTATCTCTAGGCAGCGTGAATTTCTTAACACCAGAAAATCCATCTGCTTGTTTGCCTTCCAATATCATAAAAAAATATGACAAAAGACAAACACCAACCATGTGGGTCCCTTGTAAGATATAATCGCAGCATATAGACACCATAGATGTTATAGGCACATCACTGTCTTGTGGCCAGGGTTCCAGGACTAATTGTAAAAGTCTACCGGCTACCCAAGCTTGTAATTATTTCGGTAGGAATAATTAAGGCGGTTAACATTTGTCAAAACCTTGATGATTAATACCTACTACCCTATCCGGGCAAGTTTCTGTATAGCAGTCCGCCACCAATTATCTTATTGGTAGTAACCTCTTTCGCCTTTGCTCGCCTCTTAGAAGATGCCAGGTAAGACGGCAGATGGTTCTATCCAGATGACTCGGACCAACAAGGGGTCAATCTTAGGGCTGCAGGAATCGGTAGATCCGGATAAGTTTTAATAATTATTATACCACTAATGGACAATGAGGTTATTATATCCGTAAAGTAAAATAAAGAATCTTTACGCCCATTTTCCCAAAGAGTAGGGAGGCACAACCAAGTAAACTAGCCAACAACTAGCCAAAAACACTGTAGAAGTATAGTGGTTTTTTTCTGTTCTATAGTAAGTCAGGAGTGCGAGACGGAAGTTAGAAGGATCTTCAAAATTAAAGAAAGTTATATATTGGAATTAAAGTTAAGTATATATTGTCAAATGCTTTCTCGTCCATGGTTATTAGCGCACTAAATTGGTTTCAAAATAATAAGTGAATTAAAATGTAAGTTAAATAATACATGTACGGGTCAAACCGTACATCTTGGCAACGCCAGAAAAAGAAAGTAAAAAAATTACCTAACACAAGAGAAAGAATTTGTCATTACAAAGCAAAAAAACGGTCAAAATTAAAAGCTAAATTTTTATGTCCGGTGTTGAAGTCTCGCCGCGATGTCTCTGCTCGAGCCTCGTCCCGAAGGTCATTGATTTTATTAGAGCCCTCCATCAGTTGTATTACTTTAAGCTCAATGTCCTCAGTTAGTGGACAAGCAGTTGAACGTGTGTTGTTCTCCGTAAAACAGTGGGTACAGTATTTCTTCGCAACCACGACAAATAAAGCAAGATGTGCTGCTACTACCAAAAGGTAGCTGACTGCATATTGATGAATGTCGTGACTAGAGATAGTTGGTGATCGAATTTCAGGCTCCTTTTGAGTCGTGATTGCCTGTTCAATGTTGTCTTCATCCAGATCACTTGATTTAAATAAGTTTGGAGCATAGTTGTATGTTAAGTTCACTATCTTGTTTATCGAACTGTCCAGTGTTGGAACAGTAAAGTCATAATCCATTTTTATTCGGCTACTGTAGTGGTTGTGAGCGTAAATAGTAAATCCTTGACTGTAGCACACATCCTTGGAGAAGTTTTATTATTGCAGATGACTTAATGTAATGCAATATTATTACCACACATTGTACGTAGTGTGCACGTGTTACAACATATGACGAGCCAATTGCTTGGTGCATGTAACTCAATCCGTGACTCCTTACACGCGGCTAGTGCGACGTCACAGTGCTCGTCGTTATGATGAGATAATAGTTTTACTTCACACGGAGACTTATTGCTGTGTAGCTCAAAAATTGGCAAATTTTTATTGCAAATGTAGGTGTTCGATCTGTGTAGATCACAGAGTTTGAAGTCTTATTCACTCAAAGAAACGTAGTTATTCTTCTTGAAGTTTTTACCGATGTAGTTTGAAGTTGTTTGTTTATATGTAGTTATATTGTTCTTGCTGTAAATAGGTAAAGGTATCGCTTGGTATAAGCTGTAGTCCTTATTTGAAATTAGCGGTATATGCGTTTCAAAAAGAAAATAGTTTTCGGTGACTCTTGCCTTCACATAAATCATTTTGTAGACGTCCTTGATATTTTCATTATAGTTTTTCACCGGTAATGATAAAGACTTAGTAATATGTGCCGATATTTCACTGAGTTGTTGTACTAAATGGACAGGAGCAATTAAATGTACATCTATATGTCCTTGATATATGTTAGTAAGCGATTCGAATAACATTTCAGTTTCTGAGTCCAACGGCAGTGGTGCTAATTTGGTAATAGGACGCGTGATAATTTTTGATTGCGTTTTAATATTAATTACTTGAACGTAGCCGTCCGACCCGGGGTATGTTTCTATAACACGACCAAGCGCCCATTTCCCCGGGGCAAATTATTCTCTTTAATAAGTACGAGGTCTCCTTTTTTGACATTTCTAGTAGGCTTGTTCCATTTACTACGAATTTGTAATTGTGTAAGATATTCGTTAGACCATTTTTTCCAGTATTGTTGGAACATATGTTCGATCAATTGCCACCTACGGCGAATACCAATGGTAGTGACGTCATTATAGTCAGATAGTGGTAGTGACATTATCGAGCTTCCCGTGAGAAAGTGTCCCGGAGTCAAACAATTGTAAAATTCCTCAAAGGTCAGCCGAGCACTTCCGTGTAACGTGCTTTTATGTGCTTGTTCGATTAACAGTTCCGTCAAACGGCCAGAACGTCCTTGTCTATATAAGGATTCAGTTTGAAGATGGGGCTTGTTTTCGATACCGATTTATTGATTATAAGTTGTCTGTATTCTTGTACAAACTGTGTTTGTTGTACATGTGATATTATT
>NJDD01002996.1:116507-129844 GCA_002245505.1 Calephelis nemesis
GGCGAATACCAATGGTAGTGACGTCATTATAGTCAGATAGTGGTAGTGACATTATCAAGCTTCCCGTGAGAAAGTGTCCCGGAGTCAAACAATTGTAAAATTCCTCAAACGTCAGCCGAGCACCTCCGTATAACGTGCTTTTATGTGCTTGTTCGATTAACAGTTCCATCAAACGGCCAGAATGTGGTAAAATAATAATAGGATTTTTCATCTCCATAGGCAGGTTTGAGTTCTTAAGGCGGCCTCCAACACGTATGAAGTCCTTGTCTATATAAAGATTCAGTTTGAAGATGGGGCTTGTTTTCGATACCGATTTATTGATTATAAGTTGTCTGTATTCTTGTACAAACTGTGTTTGTTGTACATGTGATATTATTAGTTTATTGGCATCTTGTATTTTTCTGGTTGTTAGGTGCATGGTCTCGGATTTTCTTTTGTTGCGCATATTTGTAATGCCGCCTAACATCCATGCGGTGATTCTTATGATTCGGGTTAAAAAACTACATTTATTCAACAATGTAGTTATGAAATGTTCATTGTAGTCAGTTTGTTTATTATTTTGTTTGACGTGATCTTGATTAATTTGTCCGACAGTTGTATGATATGCATTCGTTTTCATCCTTTCTTGTAGTCTAACAAACTCAGGACCTTGCCAGCACAAGTTAAAGTTACTCGGCATTAAGCCTCTAGATGCGCAATCAGCAAGGTTCAGTTCTGACTTGACGTAGTGCCACTGACTTGGAGGAATAATGCATTTGATTTTTGTGACCCTGTTTGCAACATGGGAGGTATATGTTATCTTGTTGTTTCGCCTTGTATCCATGCTAACACGACTTGAGAGTCACACCAAGTCCGTATAGTAACTTTATACGCACTTAGCAATTGTATAGTTTTCGCCATCAAGTTAGCTAACAATTGTGTGCCGCAGAGTTCGATTCTGGGCAGTGTAGTTTTTATTTAAGTGGGGCCACCCTAGTTTGGACAACAAAAAACGTTGTTATAGGTAGTCCGTTTTCGTTCATTACACGACAGTATATAACGCAGGCGTAAGCTTTCTCGCTCGCGTCACAGAAGCCCAATAATTCGATGTCCTTTTTTACAGGGCCTATCCATCTGCTTAGCTCCATGTTTTGTATGTATGTAAGTTCTGATTTTAATCTAAGCCATTCCGTTTCTATATCAATAGGTACGTTGTCGTCCCAGCCAAGTTGGCTTATCCAAAGTTTTTGAAAAAGTAATTTTGCAGTAATAGTAATCGGAGATCACCATCCTAACGGATCATAAAACTTTGAAATCTCGGAGAGTAAAGATCTCTTTGTTGGGCGTTTTGAGTTTTCTTTTATAGGCCAATTAAAGTTAAATGTGTCCCTGCAACTGAGACCCAAAGTCTTGGACGGCTCCTCGGTTTTAAAATCGTATTAGTTGCAATCTGTTCTTTTAGCAAATTTTCCAACAATGTAGGTTGGTTACTCGTCCATTTGCGCAGGTTCATACCCCCGCCCTTTAGTAACGCAATAAGCTTGTTTTGGAGGTGTTTAGCGCCTTTCAAACTGTCATGGCCACTTATGAGGTCATCTACGAAAAATTCGTTTTCTAGTATGTTGGCAGCAGCCGGGTACTTGTGACCATCGTCGATAGCAAGTTGCTTCAGCGTTCTTAATGCGAGCCAGGGAGCACACCTTGTACCATATGTTACGGTGCAAAGTTCAAACTCTCGTAGTGTTTCGTTCGGCTAGTCTCGCCATATTATTTTTTGCAGATGTTGCTGTTCTTCAGACACCCATATACAGCGATACATTTTCTCGATGTCCTTAGTAAAGGCAAATTTATATGTTCTCCATTTTAAGATTAAAGCCTGGATATCCTTTTGTAGGTTAGGCCCTTTTTGCAGAAGATTGTTAAGACTGCAGCCGTTAGAATTCTTTTGAGAGGCGTTAAAAACCACTCTTAATTTAGTTGTTGTTGACTTTTCTTTCAAAACGCCGTGATGCGGTAAGTAACATCCTGTAGATGATATCGAACACGCTGGTTTCATATGACCGAGGTCCGCGTATTCTTTGATAAATTGTTTGTACATGTCGGCAAGTTTTCGGTTCCTATTTAATCGATTTTCCGATTGTAAAAATTGTGACACCGCAATAGGTTTTGATTTTCCTAGTTTTTCTTCATAATTGGGAGATAGTGGCATATTCACTATATATATTTCTCTTCGTCCTCAGGTATGTCGTTTGGGGTGTGGATATCTTCCGTCTCTCAAAACTTAGTAAGTTCCTCAAGGTTGATCAATGTAACGTGGCAGTTAAATGTTTTCATTTTGCCACATAGTATTAATCCTAATTGAGTTTGTTGGGCAACAGGAGATTGTTGATTTCCTTTCAGGACTCCATCTAGTATAATCTCTGAATACGCGTCGGCGCCCAATATTAAGTCTATCGGACGAGAGATGTTAAATTCAGGATCCGCAAGTTTTAAATTTTCCAGATGCGACCAGCCAATACTTTCAATTGTAGAACTAGGTAGGTTATTCGTTAGTTTTTTCATAATGAGAGCTTGAGTTACGAAACTGTAGTCTGAGTAGACAGATTTGCAAGTCAAGTTTAAAGTACCCCTGCAATCTCCAGCGACAGAACCCACTCCCGTTATTTTCTTTTAGTTTAGTTTCTTGCGTGACAGACGTAGAATCTGGGCGGCATTTTTTGTAATTATGTTTACTTGTGAGCCTTGATCCAGAAAAGCGCGAAGTGTGACATATAAGCCATCAAAATTCTTAATTTTTAGTTGCACAGTAGTGAGTAAAATCTCCAAATTAGGATTGGATAAATGATGCGAGGTATGTTGCTGGGATGCGACCGGACTTTGCGAAACATACCTATTTTTACCAGACGAACCGATTCACTACTATGTAAAGGGTACAAAGCACTGATATTCACTTAACCTTCGAAGGACCAAAAAAAAGTTGAAGTAATGTGGTTTTTTTCTATGTTCTGTAGTAAGTCAGGAGTGCGAGACGGAAGTTAGAAGGATCTTCAAAATTAAAGAAAGTTATATATTGGAATTAAAGTTACACAAGTTAAGTATATATTGGCAAAATATGCTTTCTCGTCCGTGGTTATTATCGCACTAAATTGGTTTCAAAGTATTATGTGAATAAAAATGTAAGTTAAATGATACGCGGCAACTAAAGATTGACGCGTTCGCAAAACATGTACGGGTCAAACCGTACAAACACTAAGTCCTAAAATGTGATAAGTGGCAAGCCTATCGCCAACCGGAAACCAACATAGCCAATCCCGCGCAAAGTTATCTTTGGTAGAAAATACTCATTTTCAATATTTTTTTGTTGTCAGAGATCCCTAGGATCGGACGAGGCGATATCCGTATACTGACAAAAATAAAAACAAAAGGATATTTTTATCAAAACCAAAGGAAGGTATCAGTTTGATTTGCAGTTCAATAAAAAGATAACAAATAGACAAAGCGTAATATATAAAAATGTTATCAGCATAATAAACAATTTCATCCACTCATATCTAAACATTCGTACTAATCTGGCGCCGTGCCGAGTGGTACTTAATGATATTGTGTGGGCCAAAGATATATAAAATACTGAATGTGTCAAAACATTTACTTTATAAAGGCAGTGGAATATTATTTGTAGGTTATTTATGATCTTCCGGTAAAGTATACAAAAAGATATTGCACATAAAAATTTAAATTTATAAGCCCCTTCAAACTGACTTTTGGACTTTGCTATAAATCGCAATCACACTATTTTTTTTTTAAGTTTTAACGTCTTCCTAATATTTCCATCTGACATAAATGTACCTACAGGCGGATTTAAAGAGATAGACCGTAAGATGAGATTTAGAGTGATACATGATTTTTGCTATGTACTCAGCAAGTCGTTTCGTTTGATACTTACTCATTTCGTAAGTTGCAATTAAGATGACTAGTTCGCCATTTTGAGTGACGTTACCAAGTCAATCGGTTGACGGTTTTAGCTCTAAAATATATGTCAAAATCTGTTTGAAACAACATAGGTATTGATCATTCAAGATAAAATGGCGAGACCGACCATCTCACTTAGGCCATCATCTCATCTCATGTGAGTATATTCATCTCATGTGAGTATATTTGTAATAACAAAAATATCTTTACGCCCACATCTCCGAAGAAAAGGCAGAGGTAGAAATAAGGCACCCACGACGAGTTTAAATCACTAAGTGTCACAATGTGGTAGGTTTCGGGTATATATATTCAACATTCCCATGTAACATGAATTTCCTAAAAAATTTAAAATAGAATTTATTTTTGTTGCCCGAACCTCTTGAATTCAAGTCTTTCACTAGACCGATAGACTACATAGGCGATATTTATAATATGCACGCAATACACAAAAAAAACACTTCTGTAATCAGACCTTTAATCAAATCTTAAATAGTATCTTGTGATTTATTGCTCAACTAGTTTATTTATTGTTTGAGCGCCAAAAGAGTAGACTGTGTAAGAGATGGCGTTGTGTAGTTTGGAAACGCACAATTTGGAGAGGTTACTTAAACTGCAAACACTGTACATATGAAATGAAAAGTAATTGAATTAAAAGGACATAAGCCCCTTATGATTGTATTATGAAACCTTAATTTAATGGGCGAGCCTCAACGATATAAATCTTCATCTTTAAACACTATATCTATTAAAAAACCGCATTAGAATCCGTTGCGTAATTTGAAAGATTTAAGCACACGGATGGATATAGGGACAGAGAACGCGACTTTGTTTTATTTGTTTTGTTTGTTTGTCTCTTGTGTCGTCGTTTGTACGGTACAGTCGATTTCCTGAGGATGCCTCGGTGTCGAGGCGAAACGTAGGTACGTCGAGTGCGATTTGGTGTTCTCTGTGGTGAGTGCTTCGACAAAGTTGGCGAAGGACGTGACAAGTGTTTTTGTTTCCCGAGCTCGGACTCTATTTGTGATCTGGTCCCGGTGGTGGGAGGTGGGAACTTTAGGTAGGGTTGTCACATGTGAAGAACGTGACAATCTATATTGTTTCCCGAGCTCTTCCTATATTCGTGTTCTGGTCGCGGAGGTGGGTGGTGGGAACGTCAGTTAGGCTTGTCACACACTGTGTCGTTTGGAGGATTATTTGCCACAACAGTTACACTGCTTACGCGGAATTAGCAAAATAAAGGCTTATTTCACATCTGTTACAATGGATTTCCGCAAAGTAACGCCTGATTCAATAAAATATACTATGACGTATTAATGATAATATAATGCGAGTTGGACTATCCAATAAGGTTCCGGGGATGATGATCTTTCAATTTATTTATTTTTTATTTCATACTAGCTGTCCCGGCGAACTTCGTTCCACCCGTTCAGTTTGTATGGGAAAATTAAAATGTTGTTTTTCCTAGTTTCCTCACAGTTTTCCCTGTTTTCTTATGTTTTAAACCTTCCCTGGACTTGAACAAATAATTCAAAATCAAAATTAGCGAAATCGGTTCAGCCGTTCTCGAGTTTTAGCGAGACTAACGAACAGAAATTGATTTTTATATATATATAGATTACATATACAGTGATTGCTGTTCATGTCACTTCTGCAAATGGCGCGATTAAATAATATAGATTTAGTATTTAGCTTAGACAATGTCTACCTAGTTACATACATTGCAAGCTAACGAGCGGTATATAATAAGAACTTTTCTAATATACATTTTATATTATGAATAATAATAAGTAAATTTGCAAAAGTTGGTTTCGATTTTAAAACTTGATCGCGACTAACCCTTTACTTTTTCTAGGAGTTATGATTTCAAGGTGCTTTCACATAAATTTTATTAACACGCGACATAAGATTTTATTATTTTATAATGCTTACAGTATGACAAACTTCTATCACAATAGGATAGTTCTTTTTTCTAAAGGTTGATTTTGTTTCCAAGGTATAAATATTATTAGGAATGCCTAAAATAAGCCTGGTAGAATGCGAATCAACGGACGATTTGAACAATGGGTTTGTGCAAGCTGTCCAAGCGGTCGGGTCTAAATTTTTTAAGACCCGAAGCAAGAAAAGATCACAAAAGCTCTCAGACCTTACTCTCAAACTCATAGGCGAACTTGATGAAATGCGATTGCAGTCTTCAGTTGACATGCAAAAGTACAGGAAGCTAAATAGACAAGTCTCCAAGGCGTTGCAGACAGACCTGCGTACCTTTAATACGTCTTGTATTAAACAATTTATTGAGCGTAGTAAGGGCTCCAAGGTGTTTGCTAGGGATTTGTCTATTGGCCAGACCCAATTGATGAAACTGAAGACCGAAAGTGGCACCGTAATTTCATCTAAGGCTGAGATTTTGAGAGAGGAAGAGAAGTTCTATGGACAGCTGTACAATTCAACACGACCCGTTGTTAGTTTGGCTAAAAAGCCTAGAGCCAAACTCTCCCGACATTACACCGAAGACATCCCGGACGTCAGCCTGTACGAGATTCGGATGACTCTGAAACAACTGAAGAACAATAAAGCGCCCGGGGACGATGAAATTACTGCTAAGCTACTGAGAGCGGGTGGAATGCCAGTACTTAAAGTCCTTCAGAAGCTATTTAATTCCGTCATCCTCGAAGGCAGTGTTCCAGAAGCGTGGACCAGAAGTGTGGTGGTTCTCTTTTTCAAGAAAGGTGACAAAACCTTATTAAAAAATTATAGACCCATCTTACTTCTGAATCACGTTTACAAGTTGTTTTCAAGGGTCATCACCAACCGAATATCACGCAGGTTAGACGATTTTCAACCTCCCGAACAAGCCGGGTTCCGTAAAGTCCGTAAAGTTCCGTTTGATACCAATACCACGCGGCCAACGCCGCAGGCAACAGTTAGTACTTAATAATGCACATAGTTTTAACACACCTTATAATCTTGACTTTGACATTTCCAAATAATTATCATTAAAAATCGGTTCTATAAAAAAACATCTTCACCCCCATATCCCCGAAGAGTAAGACAGAGAGACGCAACCATATCCAACCAGGCACATATCCAATCCCGGGCAACGTTCTTTTTATTAGAAAATATAAAATATGCATTTTCTGTATTTTTTATTGGCCGGTCCTCAGGACCTCAAGAAGTCAAGTCCGATGCCGGGTCGCTAGACCACAGAGGTGATAGAACATTGGCTTAGTAAAAATATAGTTGAATTAATAACCTGCGTTTCTACGAAAAAAATAAACTGACTCCGCTTTAGGTAACTCTTATCTAATGGAGATTTAACATTGGGATTTGTGTTGGAGATAAAACATCTAGACTCCGCTATAAACTTGTCTAATTGTTATTTGTTTAGACTTGTGATGGAAAGGTCCAATCAGTCCTCGTTAAAACTTCTTTGCAACAGTCTCTGTCCTATTTTTATGCCTTATTAATTAGCGTACGAGAATTTCTAACGTTCCTTAGAAACTTCACTTTAAACTAATTAGTGTTGTAAGTTATATCTTCATTTTCCCCTTTACTTTTAAGTAGTTTATAATTCTAATGAAAACAATCTGTCTATATTACATAAAATAAACTAGAAGACTGAATTTCATACATTGAAGATATTTCAAAAAAAGTACTTTTACGTGCAACTAGGGTACACTCGACTCGCCTAAGACAAAGTCCTACAATGTGATAGGTGGCAAACCTATCACCAATCGGATACCTACATATCCTATCCACATCAATTAGGCTGGCCGGGTCATACAATGCAAATTCTGATGGCTGTAAGTACGCAGGCAGACACAATTTACGTCTGAATTTGCATTTCCTAATTGGTCACCTAAATTGACATTTGAAGATTTTTCCATTGCTGCTAACTAACAAGTGATTTAGCTTTGTATGTATTTATTTATACACCCGTTTTTATACCGTTCTGTCTGTTATGTCCCATATACACAAAACATATAGTCACTAAAGTGATAATACCGCGCAACTTATATTTGACAAGTTTTCAGGAGCGACAAAAAACTGATCATTTCCTGTAAAATACATATTATATAGATAATAATGGTTTTATAAAGATAATTTATAATGAAAAAAGTAAGGAAGTAAAATGTAACAATCATGACGACCTTGGGTTTCTTAATATTATTATTATGCGATCCAAAATTACACACATTTAAAGTAAAATAAAAACTGCACTTTACACCGAATAAATTCTCACAATATTACATATAAAATTATAAAAGCATCTTCACGCCCATGTCCCTGAAGAGGTAGGTAGCAACATTTTCTAATTAGAAAATCGGAAAAAGTGTTTTTTTTTATGTTTCCCGACCCGGGAATCGAACCCGGTACCTCAAGAAGTCAAGTCCAATACCTGGACCGCTAGACAACACAGGCGATATAGACCATGATAGATTTTTCCTTATTTTCTGAATTAGTGACTCGTCTATAGCCTAAATAAGCTTCGCCTTTCATTGTTAAATTTTTGTTTAAGTTTTTTTTTCATTTTCAGGGTCTTTATTTGATTTGTTTTGTCTCTTTCTACTGGATAACAAATCTTCATGGTATATATTACTATCGACTAATTCACCAGCATTTGAAGTTTCACCAACTGTTCATTCATCGGCCGGATCATTAGTTGCTCTAATGATGACTTTTTTGTTAAAGAGATTTTTTCAAGAAAGAAAGAAAAAAGTAAGAAAATTATTTATTTGCGGAAATATGTGTGTAAATTAGATGTTACAAAAATATTTAAGTATATCAACATATTCTACCATATTTTGGTGTGCAAATATTTTAACATTTATAAAAAATATTATTTAACAAGGTACATATGCATGGTTAACTTCTAAGCCAATTATTTATATTTATAACTAGATTAATTATTTATTACCAAATCATTTAATAACTATAATTGATTTTAACCCTGTCTACCGTAAACTACCACCGTTTCTAAACCTAGCCAGACAGGAGAAGAAACGGCGAAACAAACTCCTCGGCAACCAAACCTTTAATCCTTTCATTTGGTTAATAATTATTAGTTGTTTTACTATAAATTCTTTTCTACAAGAAAATGTTCGACACTGTAATATGTTTTATCTAACAATAAGTCAAATACCTTCCTTCGAAATCTTTTTAATGGAAGAGATTTGAGATTATCAGGAATTTGGTTGTATATACGAATAGGCATGCAGTAAACATTATTTTTATAAATATTAAGTTTTTATTTAGGCACATGCAATTTTTCACTATTTCTAAAACACGAAATTCCCAACATTTAGCATTTGTTTTAAACAAATGATAGTGTTTTTTTACAAATACACATACAGCTAAGATATACAAACAAGGTAAAGGTAAAATTTTAAGTGATTTAAAAAGTGGTTTGCATGAATGCAATTGGTTAACACTTCTTTTGTACTCCAAAGATTCTAATTAAATCTACAGAATTTCCCCAAATAGGGATACCATATTGCAAAACCGAAGAAACATACCCATGATAAGCTAAGAGAGATGAATCCAAGCCTGCTACTTCTCTTAATCTTCTCAATACATATACAAACCTATCAATTTTATTGCATAGAGAGTCAATATGCGATTTCCAATTGCAATATTTATCAATTTTAACTCCTAAGAAGTTGGTAAAATCTACATTCTCTATAAAAGTATTATTTAAAAATATTTGTAATTTTTTAGTTTCTCTATAGTGTGCCTGAAATTCGACTAATTTCGTTTTTGTAAGATTTATTTTAAGATTATGTTCATGTAACCATTCTGCCACCTTATTTAAAGTTACAGTTGTTTCTTTAACTAAATCACTTCTATTATTACATGTGATGAGAAGTGAAGTATCATCGGCAAATAAGACAGAATCATGGTTAATAGCATCAGGCAGATCATTTATGTAAATTAAAAAAAGTAATGGGCCTAAAACACTACCTTGTGGTACACCGCAGTCATTAAAAAGATAATTTGAAGTGTAGACCTTTTTGCGGTTACCATTTAGTCTAGATATTTCAACACACTGTTTTCTATTTTATAAATAGTTTCTAAACCAATCAAACGATTTACCTCTAATGCCATATCTCTCAAGTTTTGTTAACAAAATTTCGTGTGATACAAAATCAAATGCTTTACTCATGTCTAAAAATACAGAAAGTGGATACTTTTTGCTATTAAGACATTCAGTTATTTTCTTAACTAAGTCAAAACATGCAAATACTGTAGACCTGCCTTTTCTAAATCCATACTGATTATTTTTTAATAAGTTAAAATGAATTAAATAGCTGTATAATTTATCATATATTATTTTTTCAAAAATCTTAGAAATTACAGGAACTAAAGTTATATGTCTATAATTGTTCATTTCACAAGTATCCCCTTTTTTAAATAATGACTTGACAATAGACTTTTTTAAGCGATCTGGATATTTACCTTCTAAAAATGATAAATTAATTATATGGCAAAGAGGCTTTGCTATAGCACTGGCAACATTCTTTAATATTGATGTGCTTATATTATCATAGCCCGTTGCTGTTGTATTTTTCAAGTTATATATAGACTTTATTATATCATGTTCATCTACTGGTGTCAGAAACATAGTTTTAGTATGATTAGATAAATTATGAGATTTTATGCTGTATGTAGAACTAGGCTGATGTTTTTTACATGATTTAGTCTGATTTATAAAGAACTCATTAAAATGATTACAAATTGCTTGAGAATCAGTATATACTAAGTTGTTAATTTTAATTTGTTCAATCTCGTGTTTAGACATTTTATTTTGAAATGAGCTTTTAATTACATCCCATGAAGCTTTGCATTTATTGGAAGATTGTTCAATATATTTTAATGATGCCTGTTTCTGAGATTCTAAAATACATTTTGATAATACCTTTTTATAACGTATATTACTTATTTTATTCCCTTTTTTGTTATATTGGGAATAACGATAATTTAAATATAATTGCCGTTTCACTTTACAACATTTTAAGAGACCCTTAGAAAGCCATTTATTTTTTATTTGCTTATTTGAAACTTTAATTTGAATTTTGGAATAACATAATTCATAAAATAAAGTCAAGGTATCATGAAATTCATTAAAGGCATCTTCACAGTTATCAATAGTAAAAATTTCACTAAAACTTAAAGATGACATGCATTCATAAAATTTGTTAATATTTTCTTGGCCAAAGAGACGCTTTGTATCAAACCAAAACGTACGCTTCGTTTTATAAAGTGACACTGGTTTAATGTCTACTTGTATACTTTGTGCAGTTTCATGGTCAGATAAACCAAGAATATGAGTATCCGAATAAACATGATCTAAATTGCTAGCAATTACATCTAAGCATGCATCTTTCTAGTAGGTTTCAGGATATGGTGACAAAAAATATTATTTTTTAAAATGCTTATTAAATTATTGTAAGTATTGGTAGGTTGTAAAAGGTCTATGTTCCAATCTCCACATAAAACAAATTTATTTTTAGAAATTTTTCAATGTATTTTCTCGTAATAACTCTAAATTATTAAGAAAAACATCTACAACATCCATGACATCTACTTCTGGCGATGTTGCAGTAATTCCATCGAATGTAGGCTCTGATCTCATGTCAACAGAGAAAACTCCTTTTTTTGAAGAATTCTTAATTGTCCGACTGGCAGTTTCTTTGACTGGAGCGGTTACAGGAAGAATAGCGACAACTTCTATGGGATGGGTGCCTTAAAGTGATCCATCTAAGATATTTGTGCCATCAAAAAAAATGGGAGTATTTTCCGTAGTATCTTAGTATCCGTTAGTATCTTATGTCGAGATTTTTGTGCTGGTATTCGTAGATAGTATAAATTGATGTTATTAGTGTTATCACCAGCACCATTATAGTCAAATAAAGCATATTGTAACTCAACCATTTGCAATCCATCAATATTTCCCAAATTTATATCATTCTCTTTCAGGAATGAGTCGGCACATTGGAATGAGTCTAGATCTTGAATCAAACTATTATTAATAAACAATATAGTATCAGCTTGTGCAGTTATTTCGTCATCTAAACTGGGAGGTTTTAATGCAATACTATCAGCTGTTGTGGGTTTATAGTTAAATTGTCTGTCTGATTTTTTCTCGAAATTTCTTTTCAATATTAATTCTTTTTTAAGTAACAATATCTCCCGTTTCTCATTTAAATCTCTCAGAGTTACAATTTTTTGGGCTTTAACATTTATTAGAGCTAAATCTTCATCAACGTTCATGACCATTTTAAAGAGCTGTAACAATAAACTCAATTATTTTATTCAAAGATAAAAATCAAGAAGGATGAAAAATGTTCTCAAATGCAAAAGGACTTTTACTTACTTATTTTCTTTTACTAATTTTTTTTTCTGAAACAATAAGAACTATGCTACTGGAAATGGATAAGTAATTGTATTTTTATTGAATCCTCAGTAGCTCAATTGGTTAGAGCATTCGTCGGCTTGAGACGAAAGGTTACAGGTTCAAATCCTGTCTGGGGCGAAATTTTTTCTTTCTTTAAGATTTATAGAAATTTATCCCACGCACAGGGCAAGTGCTAAAAAAAATAAAAAAATAAAAATTCGATTCACAGATTTTGTTGACATTTCCGCGAATCACTATCCTCCCAGAAGTTATACTTCATATGTGAATTCTTTTGTCCTACTCCTTACTGACGCGAATGAGGTAAGGTCCGCCATATTTAATCTTAAAAACAGTAAATCTAGTAGTCTCGACAACATTTCTAGTTTGTTTGTTAAAAGATATATTGTCATTCTCGCTCCACCTCTGACATATATTTTTAATTTATCATTAGAATCAGGTGTTTTTCCTCTGGCATATAAAAAATCTGTTGTCCATCCAATTTATAGGAGCGGTGATAGAGACTGCGTCAACAATTATAGACCTATTTCTATTCTACCAACATTTTCAAAAATTTTTGAGTAAATCGTTAATAAGCAACTTGTTCAATACCTGGAGTCGAAAGGGCTAATTTCTCAATCGCAATTTGGTTTCCGTGAACGTATATCAACTGATGATGCTGTACACGGTCTTATAAACTATATAGTTGATCGTTTAGATAATAAAAAGAAAGCAATAGCCATATTTTTGGATCTAGCTAAAGCGTTTGACACGGTTTCTATTAAAACAAATCATGAACAAAATATAAATACAAAGTGGTACCTACACAGGCTACTGCGCGTGCGCTAGTCTGGTTCTCAATAGCTATAGATGAAAACTTTTGGCAGAACGCTAAGAACTGAAATAGGCCTATAGTTATTGACACTGTCTTCATTCCCACTCTTACAAATCGGATGTACAAGGGCTTTTTTAAAAACAGCAGGAAAAACACCAGTAGAAA
>NJDD01002997.1:31285-48060 GCA_002245505.1 Calephelis nemesis
TTTAAGTATTCCAACATATCCTGCCACATTTAGGTGTACAAATTTTTTTTTGGAATCGGTTAAAAAGACCGCCAATTTACATTTATTAAAATTATATCGCTGATAGTATTGTATTTTTATTTGTACTTGTGCAAGAGAACCTTATCATTAATTCTAATCTATTCTGTTAATAGGTACAAGTGACCTTAATAAAAAAAGGTAGCCTAATTCAACAAGATCTAAATTATTAACAAAACATTCTCACGTCGTAATATTAACAAGGGCAGTAGAATATTCAAAGCTAATAATACCGCCAAATGTCTAAACAGGGAAACCACATTAACGTGTTTTTTAACTTCTCAGTTTGGATATTTTTTAGCATTCAGATTTAGTAGTGCTGTATGTTTTAATAGAAGTAATATTAGAAAACTAATAAGTAGTATTGTACAATGTCGAACTTTGTTGTTTTTTGAAACTTCTACTAGATAATAATACAGTAGAAAACTATTAAGTAGTACGATTTTTATTATAGTTGTATCCTCTGAATGACTTTTCAATAAAAAAAGAACCATCCATAATTTATTGGCCAATTGCGTAACAAACATACTAGAAAACCAAACCGATGAATTTATAAACTTGTATACATACTTTTTCTTTAGGTAAACGCTTGTACTTTTCTACTATATACTTTATTTAATAGAATCTATACTTGCTGTCGTCGGCACTTGGTGGAATTCCGTTGTATATACAGGTTTTTTGGAGTTAACACTTGTACTTATCCACTGTATACTTTAATTATTACATTCTGTTACTTTCTAGCCAACCGGTTTCACTTTTTATACCATCATCATCAATATGTATTGAACGTTAAATCAAAAAAAATCTTTTTGTCTTTTATTTTAAAGCCCTGATGATGCTGTAAAAAGTGAAACCGGTTGGCTAGAAAGTAAGTAAGTATACAGTGGATAAGTAAGTGTTGACTCCAAAAAACTTTGTTTAATACTTTATGTTACGCTATAGCCAACCGGTTTCACTTTTTACTGAACCCTCCGTGTGAAATGAAGACCGCTGGTATTAGAGTGTTGCTCTGCAATCTGCCTAACCTATTCAGACAGTGTCATATTCCGGTCCAAAGTGATAACCGGTAGTTGTGCTAATTAGACCTAATGATCCGGACACAAGATAGTCCCACACCTGCAAACAGACTTCAATAGACTTTTTACATCAGAAATACCGTGTGCTATAAAAAACATAAAAGAATCAACGAAACTGCATTCACATTGTGTACAAAGCTCAGAATTATGTATCCACAAACATTACTAGGTTTACGAGCATGTTTGTGTTGTTTGAATATTAGCTTTAATTTTGTAACTTGGTCTTACGAGGACCCCCACGCTGCTGGAATAATCTAGTTGCTAAAATTGGATTATTTAATTAGTGCAGTAAGTTGTGGAAAACAATCCTATGAAAACAGGGTCGAATTGGTGCTACAGCCTAATATATTCATGTCGCCATATTATTGCTCCCTATTGACCACCTTGTTGGTCGACAGACTAGCGTACACGCTTAACTACACCGGCCAACCGCTAGGCTCGGGTTTGATTCCCGACGAGGGCAGGCATTTGTGTAATGAACATTTAGATGTCTGCATTTCCTGGTCTGAGTGTTTATCAAATTTATTCTAGTAGGTATCTATTTCTGTATTTCTGTGTAAAAGTATCGGTGACTAACACCATATAATTTGCTCACTTTGGGGTTGGATTCAATTTGTGTAACTTGTCCAGGCATATTTATTTATTGATTGTAGAATACAGCAACTTGCAAGGGTAGGGATACACCGCCTAATTTATTGCTGCTCTCATAATGACTCATTTCGGTCCAGCACAAATAGTAGCGGATAGAATTGCAAAATAGGCCTAACATCTATTATATCTATCGACTTAAAACGTCTATCAATTTGCTAGCAGTGGGTACCCTAGTTATACCTCTGCCCCACTCTACGTACTCTCTTGTACGGGCGTATACATAATTTTTTTAAAGTTTTTTTACCATCTAATTTGGTTACAGGCGCCGATTGTCTCTTACCATCTGGAGAGCATTGAGCTTGTCCACTCACCTTTCACAAAAAATGGTACAGTGTAATATATAGGTTAGCTGATAACCTTGATGCATGTCTAGGTCCACACCTAGTTGGTTACAAAAACCCATTGTCGAATATCATAATAGATACAATTTCAGTGAGCCGAATCACTTACGTTTTATGTTGAGCGGCCATCAAGTGTGGGAGAGATTTGTATAATGATATTAGCTCTTGTTAACCGAATCCTGGAATTTTATTGGGAGACTGCGATGTTGTAAAGTTAATATTCTTTTTACTACGTAATCTTCTGATGTACTATTTTTAATATGAAATCTTTTTGGTGTATGTTAAGAACATTTGCACTTTTTTTTTATGTTGTGGGAAGGCAAACAAGCAGACGGATTTCCTGATGATAAGAAATTCAAGCCGCCTAGAGACACCAAAGATGGTAATGGTGCATTGCCAACCTGAGGTCAGGATGTTAAGCCTCAAGCAAAAGTAAGTTTACCGGCTACCTTACCCTCTGAACCGGAACACGTCGTGACGTTATGGCGGCAGGAATAGGTAAGGCGGTGGTACCAATCCGGGCGAGTCGCTGCGAAACTCTACCACCTAGTCAAATGTCACGGTATTAGTGACTGTAAGCCTATGCACGCCTTTTACGAGCTGCCTGGCAGGAAGGCAGATGGTCTATTCTACAAAGGAGCCCGGACCAACACGGGGAAAACGTTATCATGTTTATTGAAATAAATACTCGTCAGTGGAGACCAAGCTAACGCCGATCTCTGTCGAATATCTGTTTAATGTTAGGCCTCGAGCAAAAGTAAGTTTACCGACTACCTCCTTCAGACCCGGAATTTTTTATTAATTAAATATAAACTTAATTCATATAAACTCTTTGCACAGTAAGTATGTACAGTTTAATCAACATAATATTATAAAGTAGTTATAGCACTTCCAAGCCTCATTTTCCGTTGACTCAAAGGTTAGCTTGAGAGGGATGCCAAAAGGCAATAAGTTCGATTTTTGTACAATCTAATTTTGTTTGATATACAATAAAGATAAATAAATAAATATTAAACTTACATGTACTCGTAGTATTCTTATAAACAACTTAAAAAAAGAAGTGAAGAACCAATAAAAACATTTTAATATAACAATTGCCAAAGCAAGTCCATAATATGGACCATCAAAAAGACATCCAAAGGCTTGTAGAGCGAAGCTTCTTAACTCTATAAGCCCCAACTTGATAATTTTACACCTCAATCAACCTATTTTGGTTGCAGCAGTTTCGTTACTCTGATGGCTTGTTAAATTTGTTAATAGTGAACACTGAATGATGAAGTGAAAATATTTCTCAAATAATGTCCGGTTCATATTAACGGTAGCAAAATGGTCAAGGCTTGTGATTTGAAGGTGTAAATTTTTTTTTTATGTTATAGGAAGGCAAACAAGCAGACGGATTTCCTGATGTTAAGAAATTCTCGCCGCCTAGAGACACCAAAGGTGGCAATGGTGCGTTGCTCTCCTGAGTTCGGGTTGTTAGACCTCGAGCAAAAGTAAGTTTACCGGCTACCTTACCCTCCGAACCGGAACACGTCATGACGTTATGGCGGCAGGAATAGGTAAGGCGGTGGTACCAATCCAGGCGAGTCGCTGCCAAACTCTACCACCTAGTCGGATGTCACGGTGTTAGTGATGGTAAGCCTATGCTCGCCTTTTACGAGCTGCCTGGCACTGGACGGCAGATGGTCTATTCTACAAAGGAGCCCGGACCAACACGGGGAAAAATAAAAATAATAATAAAAGAAAAATAATTAATAAAGTTGAAGCTTGTGGAGTCAGACAGTGTGGATTAAGAAGCTTATCTCTACATGCGATCTGATAACTTTTGATAGTGCAAACCATGTTATGGACTTGTCTTGGCAACATTTTACATGAAAATGGTTTTGATGGAATATTATGTTAAAGTCATTTATAAATTTACTTAAAACTTTTATTTTTACTTTTCACATCTCTTAAAGATGTTATTACTAAAAGCGACAACAAGGTTGCTATTGCTTGCCAAAAACCGCCTTAACATTAAAACCTTAACTCACACACAAATAATACAATATAATGAATCTCCCTTTTTCGATTCGGTTAAATAATATTAAACATTCTAATATCTAGAATACAGGAAATTATGTAAGAATAATATTTATGCATGGCAAAAAGGTTTTACGTTAATAACGTTTTAACTGTTATTGCGTAACGTTATTTTTTAAAGACTCAAAACGATTCTAAAAAGGGCAGGACTTTAATGACTATTCTTGTTCGTCGGTGATAGCGCTCGTGAACTTTTTCGTGTGTAACACCCTACTTCAATTTATTTTTGCAATACACCTTATTTTTACAATCTACTTCCATAATAATTGTGACCAGAGTTTGCAGCTCAGATGGCTCTACAGAGCCCAAAAGTACATCATCATCTCCATAAATTAGCCAGTTTACCACTTCGTCACCCATACGCATTCCCACATTCAATGATCTTAGCTTATGAAGACATTTGCCCAAATATAAGATAAACAAGCATGCTGACAACATACAACCGTGCTTGACGCCAATATTGACATTAACCCAAGGCGATATGTCGCCATCCACCCGCACACATGCTTTACAGTCTAAATACATTGTCTGCACAGCATGCAGCAGGGACTCGACTATCCCATAATCTGGTAAATTGTCCCAAAGTTCCTTACGTACAACCCTATCAAACGCTTTTTCGTGATCCACAAAACCGCAGAAATTCTTCTGGCCCACAGCCAGATGCTTCTCTACAATGTTGCGGAGCGAAAACACTTGATTCGTAAATTCTCTTCCACACATGAAACCGCCTTGAGTACAATGTTACATCGGACAACCCTTGCATCCTCCTTTCAACTATTTTTCCATACACTTTTGATGCTAAACTGATCAAACTAATGGGTAACTTGTACAGTCCTTGCGTGAACCCTTGCCTTTACACAAGGGCACGATGACCGCACGCCGTCAGTCTTCAGGTACTCTGCCAGTCTTCCAACATTTGTTACAAAAACCCAGAAAGAGTCCCGGACGGCAGGATCACAAAATTTGATCATCTCAGCTGTAACCATATCTACTCCCGCAGTCTCACCATATTTCATACATTTTTTATGATATTAAGTAAGAAATTCACGCCGCCTAGAGACACTAAATGTGGTAATGGTGCGTTGCCAACCTGAGGTCGGGAGCCTGAGGGATTAATGTACCTTCACCGACCAACTCCGAGGCTCGGGTTTGACTCTAGACGTATGTGATGGAAATAGCCCAAGTCTATGACTTGGAGTTAAGGTTGTCTAAAAGATATCGCTGATTTGGCGATAAGCCCGCCTTTGTGTGTCATAAAATTTAAGTTTCATTTGAAGTATTTTTAATTTCTTTGTATTTGGTCCACGATACAAATACTTGTACAAATATATTTATTTTCCTTTGGAAATGCAAATAATCAATAAGTTATTGTAGAGTAAAGTAAAAAGTATAGTATCTTCAAGCCTATATCTCCAAAAAAGTAGGCAGAGGCCAGGGCACCCACGACTAGCCGAAGATACGTCCCACAAAATGATATGTGGCAAGCGTGTTGCCAATCGGGCACATATCCAATCCTTGGCAACGTTATTTTTCAATAGAAACTTGAAAACACAATGTTTCTATTTTCTCTTTAGCCCCACCCCAGGACCGAACCCGGACGATAAAAAGTCAAGTCCGATACCGGCCCGATAGACCATAGAGGCGAAGTTATTGTATTGTATTTTATAGTCTGTATTTAAGGGTTTGAGTGTTTATTAAATGTCTACCGGTTTTTTTTCTATGTATTAGTATAGCACCCACAACACAGATTTACTTTGCTTAGTCTGAATCAATTTTTAGATCAGTTTGTGTTATCCATTTGTGATCCTGGGGAGGGCAGTGACAATGAATGCTAAAGTGTGTTTGTTTTATTATTTACTAGCTTTCAGCCCGCGGCTTCGCCCGCGTGGAATTTGGTTATATCGCGCCAATTGCATTCCCTATTTAACCCCTTCTCCCCTTTTATTCCAAGGGATCATTTAATCGGGATGAAAATTATTCTATCACCCAAATTAGCTCATACCCTATCTGTATACCAAATTTCATTAAAATCCGTTTAGTAATTTCTGCGTGATTGCCACACAAATATCCAAACAAACAAACTTTCACATGTATAATAATAATGTGATTTCTTTCATATAGCGCCAGACGATTTTAGCTAACAAGGCCAAGGCTTTTGGTAGGTAGGTAGGTAGCTGAAAAATGTCATAAGCTTACTATTTATACCGATATCTATAAATGTTTCCACAAGAGACTTAACTTTAATAGGTTTGCAGAGCTGCGGGATATATCTAGCAAGAATACATACACTAGTACTATTCAAATTATGCGCTTCGGCTATATTCGT
This sequence comes from Calephelis nemesis, assembly GCA_002245505.1. NCBI lineage: Eukaryota > Metazoa > Arthropoda > Insecta > Lepidoptera > Riodinidae > Calephelis > Calephelis nemesis. The sequence goes on from NJDD01002997.1 coordinate 37,819, forward strand.
CAAGCTTCGGAAATCCGAATGTATATAGAGTTGTTATTACATAGTTAATCATTTCGCTTAAATTTAGTCAATTTAAAAATAAAAGTATAAAGTGTAAAAAGAGAAAAAAGTGTAACGCCGAAGCGCATTATTTAAATAGTAATACTAAACATGTATTTGCAAGAAGCCTTCCATATTTACTGAGTCGTTATCGCTCAGGACACATCGTTCATTTACATTTCTAGTTGTACCGTTTAATTAAGAAACAACCTTCCTAAGTCGGTTTTTCTAGAGCTATCTTGGGAATATTCACGAGGCAGATAAATAAACGGCTCAGAAGCCACTATTGCAATTGTAGCTAGCCGCTTGTGTTATAATGTTCCGAGGCGTTGGATTCTACTAAATATCTTTAGCTCACTTACTGCTATATTGCAGCTGATTTTATAAAAAACAAAATTAAACCTACTTAACTTACATGCGAATACTGGCTTGTACTCACAGCTTCATAGCAAATGTTTTGTTTATAAATTGTAGACTATGTGTTATTCCAATGCCTAAACTATATCCCTGTAAAGTTTCATCTAAATCCGTTCAGTAGTTTATGCGTGAAAACTCTATAAACATAAATATCCACCCTTAGAAACTTTCGCATTTATACATTTCCTATTAGGAATATATACCATTTTCCTGTTCCTAAAACAGAATAAAGTAACGACAATTCGGGAAAGCAAAATTTGCTATTCCGGGTCCGCTGAGCACAACAGACAACCTGACTCTCTTCCAGACCACCAACTAAACCACTGGTGGCAGAGTGCTGTGAAACAACTTGACGGGTAAGAATCCACCACCTTACCTATTCCTGCTGTCATAATGACTCTGTCGTATTCCGGTCAGGAAGGTAGGGTAGCCGGTAGACTTGCACAATAGGCCTTCCATCCCGGCCTTAGGACAGATACAACTGTGGTCTATAGTCACCATGTTTATTAATCTATGGTGACTATAGGCCCATAGAGGCGACGGTTGACTCTTACCGTCATCTCTAACATAAAAACAAATACATTCATAACAAATATATATATATATATATACGTATGTATTTATATACGTTATATATATAAATATATATATTCACGTCGAGCCCCTTACGCGTTAGGCGGAGAGTTTTACTAAAATTGTAGTAGTAAGACGGTTAGCCTTTAATTGTCCAAAAAAGCCCAGTTCCAACACGGTACAAAAACAACTGCCACAATACATAATCCGTCTTATTAATAAACACGGAGTAAAGTACTCCAAGGTTCAACCTCTTTTTATAGTCTTTATTACAATACATTACAGACTAAAATATCATTTTAATTTTACTCCTTCCTTAGTCCATATTTATTAATAAGACGGCATAAGTTTTCATATTTTCAAATACATACAAATACTGATAAAAAATGTTAACAAAAATATAACAAGTTATCAATCAAAGCTGTTACCAGTTGTTTTAATATCTGTAGCGGCCACAGCTTCTGTAATTATCCAGACCGTTGTAACGAAATTAAGTCGCACTATTCTTAATTAAGTCTTAATGAAATATTTTTCTCGCAAACTTTGAGAAAATGTTATTCAAACTTAAAACTGGGTTGCCATGTTTCTTGAGAGTCATACTTTAAGTTAATTTTTGCTTGCGGTGTAAAAGTTTCTGCGGTGTCATCATTTACGTCAACTCGGAATAATTGAGCTGAGCCCTGTAATTAATTAGGTAATTTTCACAGCTAATCACCTATTAACTTGAATTCTATTTATTTGTCAGAAAACTTATCGGTGATATTAACTCCTACCAAAAATTATTTAGGTTCTTTATACATACACAATAACATAAAATGTGTATTAATAAAAGAATAGATTAAAATATGAATAAATTAAAAATAGAGAAATCAATCTCAAAAATCAATCTATTGACAGTACAAAAAAAACACATTTTTGCGTATATGCCCCTCTAACTTGAAACCTACCATATGTACAAATATTCATGCCAAGTCTCTTACAGGGTAGGCAGAGGGTATCTAATGCCAGATGTCACGATCCTTGCTGACCTGTCTGGCTTCCTCCACATTCATTTCTTTTCATACAAACACGCCGGTTTTAGACTAGGGACTCTACCGTCGGATAAAACCTGAGCGATTTGATCATGGAATGTCAAACTAAATATTAATAAAACTAATTAATACATAAGTACAATACTAAAACTTAACACTGTATTAATAATAATCATATTGGGAAGACTCCAAAAGTAACACAGAGGTAGTGACTTCTACTAGGTTTTTAGTTATTCTAAATATGTAGCGGAAACATATTTAAAATAATGAAAACATATTACAAAGTTTACAGAATAAATACAGAATATGTAACACAAACACGATAATGTAATAAACAGTTTGGTTAGTTAGGAGTTAGACTATGAACTCACGAGGCGGCTTTTACCCGCGCCCGCCTGCAAACGAGGCTTGCCCGCAGAATCAGTAACATGTAGGTTAATATGGAAAAACAAGAGCATATTTCACGATACGTTTTACACTCGCAGCGCCCGCACCAGCACCGGCACCGGCACCGGTTGCCCGCCGGTAGAATCGTTTAAGATTGCGAGTGATGATTTTAATCGCGATGGCTGCGTGACCGCTCAAATTACCGGTTTCGTTAGTTTTGAAATAAAACCGCAGTTCCACGACCACGGTGGGCGCGAGTAAAAACCGCTCTGTGAGGTCTTAGCCTAACTCGACTCTGTTTTTGAAATAAATACATACAGCCGAGCGCCGATAAATACATACATAATAGGGCTACGCCTTTAGAAGTTTTAGTTTATGTAGATAGATGTAGTTTAGGCAGATGTAGTTTAGTTAACATCTGCCTATTTGAATTTTGTGATTGTAAATATTGTATTTTTCAAAAAAAGTTTTACGTATAGCAAATGTGCTATACAAATGCGTGCGGTGTTTTTAATTCCAAAATTTTATAAAAACCATTTTAACAGTTTAAAAACAGCACAAAACTGTTCCTTGTCATACTAATTAAATATCTTGACTTATTAAAAAAATAACATTCAAAAGTCGCACTTTTACCTATTGTTTAAAAAATATAAAAAAGGATACTACTCGTCCCCGTTGCGCAACCGGGAATGAACACAAGTAACTCGTAAGTATCAAGTGCATACCAGACTCGAGATCCGTAGTCGTAAACGTGTCTTCGCCCGCACATCATCATCGTCATCATCAGCCGGAGGACGTCCACTGCTGGACATAGACCTCCCCCAAAGAGCGCCACAAGTCACTGTCGCCAGCCGCTTGTATCCAGCGACTCTCCGCGACTTTGACCAGATCTTCAGTCCACCGGGTGAGAGATGGCCCATCACTACGCCCTACGTCTACGTCAAAAGCAATTTTAAATCGAACGTAAGCCTTTCGTTTGATTTAGTCGTAAATGCTAATCGCTAGACCATCGAGGCGGATATTATATTGTTCAGGTTTGTACTTGCATAAAGCATCTACAATTTTTTCCATTGTCAAAAGTAGCTCAACATAAATAAATTTCTACTTCAGAAACAAAATACCTTTAAATAATTTTGGGAAAGTTACGAAAGAAGCGGCGTTTATTATAAAACAAAATACGGCCAAGGAATATGTTTAGCATTAACCCAAATACAAATATTGTATGTAAAATTATTCTACATTAGATGGTTCCCGTATATATATGCAAAGAGGTTCGGGAAAAAATTCTTTGTCATACAAAAGCAAATGAGACGTTTGAAAGAGTAGGCTGAAAGTAATTTATTTTTATTTTGGGATTTGGCCTAAAAGTTTGTAATATGTTTAAGTTATGTTTATTTGCCACTAATACCGTGACTGTGACTGGGCGGAAGAGTATTTATTATGCCTTAAGATTTTTGGAACGAAGTTCCTTATCGCGCGTTGTGAACGGTGGCTAGATGGAAAATAATTCTCACGAAAAGTTGTAACGACACTTTTTGCTGTAAGCTGTGCGGTGTCGCACGTTTCTCTCTGTCTCTCTCTTATAGAAAGCAAGCCAGATATTTTCATAAATTATGTGCTTCGGCTATATTCGTCAAGCTTTAGAAATCCGAATGTATTTTAACGATAACTATATAGAGTTGTTAATACACATAATTAATATTTTCGCTTAAATTTAGATTAGGTCAGCAATTTAAAAATAAAAGTATAAAGTGTAAAAAGAGTAAAAAGTGTAACGCCGAAGCGCATAATTTAAGTAGTAGTACTGCATAAATATATACCTTACTTAAGTAATATATACCATAATTTCAAATTTACTTAAATATGTGTACAACATAAAATAAATAAATATCCCTGGGCAAAATACACAAATTGAATCTAACCCCAAAGTAAGCAAATTATTGCTTGTATTATGGGTGTTAGTCAAATATATTAGTAGGTAGACAGGAACACTTAAATAGAAACTTGAATATACTTTTAAAATCACCAAGACACGGCAATACAGACATTTAGATGTTCACTATACAAATGTCTGCAACCATTCGGAATCGAACCCGAGACTCGCGATTGCTCGGTGACGTTACGCGTGCACTCCAACCCACCAGCGAGGCAGTGAATGTTCAAATCAGTGAATATTAGATAATAATAATGATAAACACGTTTAAATCAGGGATTAATCCTAACTAGTTAGAATAATATTTCCTCAACACATGTTACACTATCGCCTTTGGAGTTTATTAAGAAATCTTTTTGTTTATTTGCCTTCTAATCCTATTAGCAACGCAGGCGATGAGGTCATCACATACCTTTAAAAAAGTAACGAATGACTGGGAATGAATGATTTGTAGCCGTAGTTAGTACAGGCACACCTATTTTTTTGTTTTCGTAGGTATTTCGTGAGCCATTATTGTTTTACGAGCCAACTCCCTAAGACAGTTGCTGGTGTCGATATCATGGATATGATATTTTGTTGTCCCCTAATTTATTGCCCCCTAACCACACGCGAAATGCCACCGTCAGCGAGAGGCCTTTAGTAGGTCGGTGGGAGGGACAGCAGAAAAAATCGTCGAAATGTATCTCATCATGAAATTCCTAAGTAGAATACATCAATTTTTCTTTTTTATTATATGGCAATGTAAGGAGCAAACACTCTCCTTATTGTAAGAGACAACAGTGGCCTATAGACACCATAGCAACGTGTAGTTGCAACGCAGTCCTGGGCCACGGTGTTAAGACTATTGTTTGAATCTACTCAACTCTTCAGACATATGGTTTTCCGTATCCGTATCCGTATCCGAATCCGTATGGTGGCAATACGGCAGATCCCTACTATGGCATGTTGCTACACATTACTCTACCACCAATAAAGACAGCTATTAAAATAAATACTTAACAACTCTTTAAGCAAATTATTTTTTTTAAAGAAGAAGGTTGTGTGTTCGTCTTGATGCCTCAGGTTGAACAGTAGGTTGCGCACATATAAGTAGCCTTTGCTGTATACGTTCTGTCTTTACTTCAGTTATATTCAATCTTTTGTGGTTTTAGTAGCATTTTAAAAAATAGTTTATTTAACTTTAATGTAGAAGAAACAAAAACATTTTCTACAAAGGCGAACTTAATGCCTATTGGCAAACGTCATTCTCCACCAATCAAGAGAGAGTGAAGTTTATATGTGCCAAATATAATAATCTACATTTTTTACACAATCATTTTTTGACGCGTCTTGAATCAAATCAAAGGTTCAGTTTCTGTAAGTCGTCACTTGTATCTACAGTGGATATCCTTGTTTTATCTTTAGCTAATCGTGAGTCTTTGAAGTATATCTGCCTAGTTCTTTGAAGGTACGAGCGTGTAGATAGTATACTGTATATAAACCCCAACAAGTTACCTATTATCACTTATAAATTAACCACATTGTTTACAAATTATCAAATTAGAAATGAATCTAGGAAAGACTAGATCATTATTTTATGTACCCATTTTTGTTAAGTTTACAGTTATTATAATATATGTTTAACCGACTCCAAAAACGTGGAGGTTCTCAATCCGACTACATGTTTTTTTGTATGTTTTTTACGCGATTACTCGTGCAATAACAAACCAATTTTGATGGTTCTTTTTTTTAAGAAGGTCATTAAGATATGGTCCTATATTAATTAGTCCTATACTAAATAGTTTTTGATTTTTATTTAATAATGTAAAAAAATATTAAGTAAAATTATGTTTACGTTACAAGGTCGTTGATCGAAGACATGTTGATAAAATTAACGGAATCATTTGCTATCTTTCGAAAAAGGAATTATCAAATCACGACGTGGTACCAATGAAATGGTTGGAGAAGGTTTTATAAGTTTTACTGCACTTAATATACTAGTCAAAATAAATTCATTTGTATGAAGTAGGATGCATTAATTGGCAGAGCGAGATGGTGAATGCCAACGCGACCCCATCTCGCTCCTAGCCGGGCGGCAAGAAGGTCACAGTGTGGTTTTTAGTCGGTTCGAGTCCGAGTTCTCTCCGAGAGCGGTGGGTATCCGGGGGGATTTTCCACACTGTATTAAAAAAAAAGGATGCATTAATTGCACTTTTGGTGAAAACATGTCATATGGTAGATATATCATTAGTGAACTTAAAAATAAAAAGTAACTAATTTTAAACTGGTACTTTTTTGTGTTTGACGAAAAAAAATGTACAACTCTTAAACTAATATAAAAAAGTGTCTTCACGCCCATATCCCTGAACAGAGGCAGATGCACAACCAGGGTACCCACGACTAGCCGAAGATACTAAGTCCCACAATGTGATAGGTGGCAAGCCTATCGCCAACCGGGCACATATCCAATCCTGAGCAACATTTTTTATTAGAAAATTAGAAAACCCAAATTTTCTTTTTTGTTGCCCGACCCGGGATTCGAACCCAGGACCTCTTGCAGTCAAGTCCAACTACTGAACCGCTAGACCACAGAGGCGATAATACGTCCATACTATTGTTTAAAATATAAACTTGCCAAGTGTCTTTAATGTAAATACATCAGAAATTTTAAGAAACAAGAAAAAGACTTTAATGACAGCCATATTCTCAGCAATATTTATGTAAATTTGACAGGACCAGTTTTTGGAAACGAAATGAATCTGTAGACTGTACCAACTGTGAGCAATAAATAGTAGCGTAAACATAATAAAGATATGATCATCTGGTCGTGGTTCCATTTTTGTTATTATTCCGTTAGATTGCTATCTGGGTTTGCTCGTAATCTCATCTCAAAATACCGTCACGCCTCTAGACTGACGTAAGTAGCTAGATTACGCACCCAATGACAAATGTATTCAAACAATGGCTACAGGAGATTGTGTTACGTGAACGTAGCAAGGTCTGCCTTAACTCCTGGCTTTTGGGTAGTTTATTTTACCTTCCTCTGGGTGATAGTAGAAACACTTCGCCTGTAGACTTTAAGGAATATATTTTGTAGCAGAGAAAACCCCAAAATGTGTTTAAGTATGATTATGGAAGATGGAAAAAAAATGTTATCAGTTTTAGTTCTTAATTTTCCTGCTAACTTACACAAATTATTAGTGACGAGGTAAAAAAGTAAAAAGGGGCTAAATTGTTACCTTAATATTTAGCAATATTAGATAATCTGAATTGAAATGGTTGGGATCTTACCCACTTAAATAAGTAAGTTAACCGACATGCCGTTAAACGTTGTTACAGAAGTTACCTGTAACTAACAATTTTGTTTTTTATACATATATACATACATATCTTTACGCCAAGTCCCTTGCGTGGTATGCAGAGAGTATCGAGTGCCAGACCTCACGATCCTGACAAACCTATCTGGCTTTCTCCACTTTAATTACCCTTTTCATATAAACACGCTGATTTCGGAGGGTCTTGACATAACATTCGGATAACACCCGAGTAATCTGATCGTGGAATGTCATCATTGGTCTCCCCGTTTACTTACATCCATCCACATCTGTGTTGTATATCTACTGCTTTGTCAATCTTTCATCTGTCATTTTTTTCACATTTACGAACCAGTGGACCACGTCCATTCTCATTTTAACCACAGATTTACCGTAGCGCTCCCATTTTGACCGTATTTATCCTTCTATCATGCTTTTTTCTGAAATACCTAACTCACGCTTCCATAAAATAATGTTGGGATAAGCACAGAATTTTGGAAAGCAAGTCTAGTAGTTTGACTCAAAACCTCGCTTATAAATATAAATATCTATACATATAATAAATCCGTAGAAGGGTCAATTCTGTACATTGCAAATATTAAAAAAATAAATAGCATGGGGTGTTACTGGATCGATACCAAACCCAAATATGTGAAAAGAAAATTGTCTGTCTGTCTGTATATGCAGGCATAACGTGAAAAATGACGGTTCGATTTCGATGAAACTTGGTATAATTATACCTTATTATCCTGGGCATAAAATGGGATACTTTTCATCCTAAAAAAATACGTGGAAAAAAATAAATCTTAATTTTTCAGTTTTATCACGTAAAGACCGCCATCCGCGCGGACAGAGTCGCGGGCGGAAGCTAGTCATAAATAAATATCCATGGACAAGATACACAAATTGAATATAACCCCAAAGTAAGAAAATTATGTCCTTATTTTATGGGTATTAGTTAACAATACTAATACATAGAAATAATGACTTCAACAGATATCAGAATCAAAATAATAACCATTCAAATCCGGAAATGCATATATCTAAATTTTCACCACACAAATGCCTATACTAGTCGGAAATCGAACCTGAGCCTGGCAGTTGGCCAGTAGAGTTCGCGAATACGCTAGCATCTCGACCAACAATATATTATATCTTACTTATATAATATAGAAACAATATAGCTTTGATGATGCTAAAAATAATTAAGCCAGTTGGCTAATAATCGTTCAAAAATAAGTTAGTGCAAGAATGGAAGAGCATTCTTGCATCAGTAGGTAATTAAAAATACGTTTGTGCAGTCTACAGGTGGCAAAATTATAAAGCATGTAAACATTATACGGATAAGTAGGTGTTTAATACTTTACCTTATTATGTTATCTTAGGTCTTTGACCAAATAATTTACCAGATAAGTCATCTCAAAAGAATGTACAAAAATAACAAAACAAACTAATCAAATATATTTTGTAACACCTTGCTATACAGTGCATAAATTTATTGATTTAATCATTTATTGTACACAAAAAAAAACTTAAATAAACTTTAAAACTAATAGACTTGTACAAAAGGTCAGCTTATCTCAGATAAATAGATTTCTTCCAGTTCACCCAAAATGGAGCTCATAAAATAACTTAAATGGTAGACTTACAGTGATATATCTTACAAAGAGAGATAGTTTAATTAAATATTACATGAAAGGGTACCTGTTTTTGTTGGTTTTGTTTGAGTCAATAACTGTTTTGTAGCTAGAACACGATGTTATATTAGTGGCCATAAATTTTGTAGTAATAAAAATAAATATTCCAAAAAAGATTATTTCCAAAATTATAGTTTTTACCAATTCGATATTGCCTATCAACAAGTGACGCCAGAAATTTACTGCATATTCATAAAAAATATCTAAAATAAACTTCGAAAGGAGGTCTATCTTCATTGTTTTTCAAGTTATTATTTATTGAACTTTTTAAGTAGCATCTGTCAACTGTGAAAAAATGGTTATTTAGCCTACTTTCCTTATAATATGTTTTCGATCATTTGTCATGAATATTCAGAAAATGTCAGTCAGTCACTTGTCGAACAATTCCATTAACAATTTGGTCTGCTACAATGTGGTAATAAGACAGAATGTTGAACAGATTGTGCATATCGTCACATCTACGGCAAACTTACGAATCTGCAGTTTTTGTAAATTTGACATTTCTATTAAAAATTACACCTTATGTTGTACTACATATGGTGTAAAATTTTCAAAATTCTATCTCTAACGGTTATAGAAAACTCATAGTGCGAATCTCATTTTTTTTTGTTGAAACACCAATAATAAGCTTACGAAACTGATATCAGTTGTTTTTGCGTAGTAGGAAATGTAAAGTCCGAAAAAAATGCACCACAGTCAACCTACGAATCTGTTAAAACTCTGTATCGATAACCTAATCCCAAAATGTTACCATTATTTTCATAAAAACCTGACAGATTCCGAAGCTATTGAAAATCGCTTGCCTGAACCAGATGCTAAAGAAAAAGAGGAAATGTAGGAGTAACTACAATTCCTCTTTATGTTCAGCATCT
>NJDD01002997.1:48620-70646 GCA_002245505.1 Calephelis nemesis
TTTACCAAAATATTTACCTAATAGTTTTCTTTTGAAATTACGAATCTACCACTTTCGTAAGTTTGCTAAAGTGTAATATAAGACCTTTGAACTTACATGTATGAAGGTGTAAAGTAACGAATATGCATTTATTTGAGATGCGTGTTATTGAAGTATTATCCATTCATGGTAAATAAAAACAGCCGGATTTTGAAACTAAAATTTATCACCAAAATTATTACATCCCTCTCTTAAAAATAAATATCGTCTATCTAAAGTTTCAAAATGCTCCCCTGTAAAATTTGTTTTTTGCAGTTTCGTAAGTTTACCGTAAAGGTGACGATATCTAGCTTATAAACAATCAATATCAAATTAACCTGTCATCATCATCATAATCAGCCGGAGCACGTCCACTGCTGGACATAGGCCTCCCCCAAAGAGCGCCACAAGTCACGATCACCAGCCGCAATTATACAGCGACTCCCCGCGACTTTGAGCAGATCGTCAGTCCACCGGGTAGGAGCTACACTACGTCTTCCGGTGCGGGGCCGCCACTCGAGAAAATTCTTCCCCAGCGGTTTTCGGTACTGCGAGCAATGTGGCCTGACTCCTGCCCATTACCATTTCAGCTTGCTAACTTTCTGGACTATGTCAGTTACTCTTGTTCTCTTGCGGATCAACAAATCTGTATGAAATTAAAATTATTAAAATTAAAATGTAAGAATACACTTGTACTCTTGCCCAACATAATTTTATGAAACTGGCCAACCCGTTTCGCTTGTAGAGCATATTTAAGTTATGTAATTACAACATTAAAAAATATATTTCCAGGGTTTAGCTCATTAAGCCTCAACGAATCGAAATTAATAATAAATTAATAAATATCTCTATACAAATAAGACAAATTAATTTTACTGCAGAGTAAGGCAATATTTGCTGTGGTTGTTGTTTTAATACATAGAAAAGCTTGGCTATGTTTGTCACACAAATGCCTACCACTGATAGCCTGATACCTCTGAATTCGAGCTTCATTCATGTTTAATGGCTTTTGGGCACATCCCTTACTAGTTCTACTAACCCATCAGCAAATGAGGCAATCTCATCAACCAAATGAATAATGTTCACTGCATGTACTGGCAGCTTTACTAAAGTAAATACTTATTTGTTTTACAAACTAGAGTTGGACGGGTAATTTATAACTTAGGTCCAAGAACAGTCCTCAGGAAAATTTAACAAAATTAATATTCTTACGTCTCAATAATGTTAAATATATAATATAAAGTTTAAGTGAGCTTAAACAATAAGAGTGATAAATAGTCGGTAAATCAAAACAATCTTGCTGTGCCATAACGTCAGCACTTGCCGTTGACGTGTTCCGGTTCGGAGGATAAGGTAGCCGTTACATTTACTTTTACTCGAGGCCTAACATCCCGGCCTCAGATTGGCAACGTACCATTACCACCTTTGGTGTCTCTAGGCGGCGTTAATTTCTTACCATCGGTAAATCCGTTTGCTTGTTTGCCTTCCAATATCAGAAAAATAAAAATTGTGCATCTCGTCTCCACAGAATAAACTATTCCTTTATATGACAACGTTTTCTTTTATAAGTAAATGGATGAAATAAGGGTAAATAAGGATCTATCTGTCTGTATGTATGCGTGTGTATCTTGTGTATAAAATGTAAAGAGTAAAACACATTCTAATCAAATTATAGATTGTAGAATTCCAAGTATATTTTACGTTTGTGTTAAGCTGACATTCTGATCGTTAGTTCTTAGTCAATAAATAATCGAAAGGGTACTTCAAACATTTTTATATTTTAAAATTCTTTCTATACGTGTCTAGTCAACTTGTTAAGTGATATTTTCGCAACAGAGTTCGGACAACGACAAACAATAAATCAGGAGTTTAGCAGCGGGGTTGCTCAGCCGATTTTGCACAAATATTGCCCTGATTTATGTGCCTTTTGGCAGACATTCGACCTGACATGTTTATGTACTTTTAAAACGTGATCTATCGATGTTTTAATTACATTTTAGGGACCATTTTCAAACGTCTAATTTATACAGGATGAAATTGAATTTTGCGGTATTTTGTGTTGTGTAATTCAGGTCGTGAAACTAAATAACTTTTTTATGTACGAGATGCCTATGTAGTCTAGCGGTCCGGCGTCGGAATTAACTTAAAGATCCTAGGTTTGATCCCTGGGTCGGGCAACAAAAAAATGTATGTTTTCAATTTTCTAATAAGAATAACGTTGCCCGGGATTGGATATGTGCCCGGACGGCGGTAGACTTGCCACTATAACGTTGTGGGACTTATTGTCTTCGGCTAGTTGGATGCCCTGGTTGTGGCTCTGCTTACTTCTTCGGGGATATGGGCGTTGATATATTTAATACATGCCATTTTATTTTTTTCTAACACTGGACACACACACAAACAAGCAAACGGATTTCCTGATAGTAAAAAATTTGCGCCGCTTATAAATAACCGACACGAATTTCTAATATAACCTGGTAATTATGCATTGACAACCCGAAGCCGGGGTGTGAGACTTCGAGTAAAATTAAGTTTATTATCTACCTTACCGGAACCGGAACACGCCAACAGAAAGCACTGACGTTACTATAAACTTTACCACCTAGTTAGATGTCACGGTGTGGTTATAAAACTATTTATGTCATTTAATAGCATAATTTCATAAGCGAATATCTAGTTTTATTTATCAGTTTAAAAACAAATTAGTTTGATTCACCATGTATTTGTTTTTTTTTCAGATTCTACCAAAAGTAACTCAAGACAAAAGAAGCCAAATATAGTGCCAAGAGAGTGAAACCAAAAAAATGTGAACTCAGCCTTATGCCACATACACGCACATGATTTCCATCGCCAACTTCACACACGCATCGAATACATATCCCATATACACACCTACATACAAATATGCACACAATCGAACGTCAGAAATATTTGAAAATGGAACACTCGAATCCGCATTTTCAAATTTCACCACGAACAGTTTCGCGATTCCGAATAATTTCACGAATAACTTTACCGAGTACGCTGATATACCGTATTATATAAAAGCTACATCCATGACGTTTTGTATAGTGATAATGTGCTTGGGCGTGATAGGTAATGTGATGGTGCCAATCGTGATACTGAAGACTAAGGATATGAGGAACTCAACAAACATTTTCCTTGTGAACTTGAGCATAGCTGATTTGATGGTGTTGCTTGTCTGCACCCCCACGGTGTTGGTCGAAGTCAACTCTAAACCAGAAACTTGGGTGCTTGGAAAGGAGTTATGTAAGTATAGTTTTTGTGATTTTTTTATGATACTGGAAGGCAAATAAGCAGACGGATTTCCTGATGGTAAGAAATTCACGAAACCTATTGACATCAAAGATGGTAATGGTGCGGTGGCAACCTGAGGCCGGGATGTTAGGCCTCGAGCAAAACTAAGTTTACCGGCTATCTTACCCTTCAAACCGAAACATATTAACGGCATGCACTGACGTTATGGCGGCAGGAATAGGTAAGGCGCTGGTACCAATCCGCGCGAGTCGCTGCGAAACTCTACCACCTAGAACTTGGTCTCTTATTATACTTTTATAGTTGGAAATTTTTTTGGGCTTACCACCAGTGGTCTTGTTTGCTCGCTCTCTCGTCTCTTACCAGCTACCTGCCAGGAAGGTAGATAGTGTATTCTACACAGGCGACCCGGACCAATACTGGAAAAAATGTATTTGTGTTATGAATGTCAACGATATGGAAATTAATTAGACGAATAGCCAAACGTTGTTGGATTTAGTTGGACGGAGTACCTATATATAAGTAAATGTGTGTCTTCATGACACACATCTTGAAGGGGGAATCTGGGGAATCTACAACCACGAGGGGAAGATAGCTACGATGTGCCAAAGGTATTTAGTTGTATAATTTCCTCAGTCAAATATTATATTTCTGCACCAATAAGCCACTACGTGGCGTGGTAAATAAGTTTGAAACAATTTATTAAAAACAATTGTACTTTGCACAATATATTTTTTTATTTTGATAGTTGAGCCAACCGGTTTCGCTATACAAGCATCATCAGGGCTATTTAACAACTAAAGTTTTGTTAAAAATAGTACCGCCTAATTGTCATCCTCAAAAATTTAAATAAAAAATACTGAGTGATGACATTAGTTAACAACATTAGTAAATAAGTTTAGTCTACGATAGGACTTGCATGCTCAAGATGAGTAGAAGTCCCTTAAAAATAAAGTGGAAAAAACTGAGTAACATTATTTTAATAAGAAAATTGCAAAAACACATTTTGAGTTGTTCCATCCAGTAATCGAAACCGCAACCTCATATAGTCAACGCAAACAACAGACCACTAAACCATAGTGGCGATTGTTTTTCACAAACCTCTATCCCTGTTCGGAATTGAATCTCAGCTTTGTAGATAATCTATGTTATAAGACGTAACGTTTCTTGTCTAAATCTACATATAACATAAACCTTGAGTTTTGGCGCCATCGAGAGAAAGTAGTAGTTTTTTCATAATTATTGAATTTCGTGTTAATATTGAGAAAAAAATAGAAAATTTTGTTGCCCTTTTGTACAATTTTGTTCAGTGAAAGTGTACAAATGAAATAATCATGAAGAAAATAGCGTTTCGTGTTTTTCCTCGTTGCTGCCAAATCTCACTATATGAGCTTGAGTAATGACGCCACCGCTTTAATCAAGTCCCTGACATGACTTTTATTGAAGACTTTGGATAATATTTTGAATAATTAAAACCCGAATTTGGTAAATCGGTTAATTTGATGCAAATTTCTTCGTGACTAATGGCAAAATGCTAACGCGAATGCCAAAAACTAAAAAAGAAAAAAACATAAACCTTAGCTTGCTTTTTAAATTATTATTTTAAAATGGAACGTAAATTAAAATACAACTGAATCCAAAACTGGTAAATCCAGTTTAGTAGTTTCAATTGTAACCAACAAAGTTCGGAGCTCGGAAGTTTTGATTGTAAAGTCCGTGGAAAACTTCACTTATATACGGCTTCCTGGACTTGGGTTGTAGGAATTCGTTTCAGAGTAGCAGATTTGCATTTCAGCCTCTATCTTATGTTTTTTTTTATATAAGAGTTTTTTATTTCAATTTTTTTTCAATCAAAAACTTTATTCACGTGAACCATACAAGTGGTACTCGTGCGCATCGACACTTTTATATACTACCACCGCATCGGAATCGCGGCCTCACACTGAGAAGATCCGGCGAAAGAAAATCAGCGGGCTTCTCTTTTTTCAATATAAATAGTTACATTATACAATTTATTTTAACGTACATCAAAGGTAACAAAGTGCAACAAACGTTCAGCAAACAATCACACAGCTCTCCTGATGGTTAAACATAAACATAGCCTATACACACCACAGATATTATAGACGCATTACTGTCGTGTGGCCAGGATGTTAGGCTTCTAGTGCAAGACTACCTGTTACCTTATCCTCCGGACCAAAACATGACAGAGTCATTACGACAAAGCCATATGAACTAGTGTAGTGTTGTGTAGATTCACAAAGTGCTAGTGCAAAAATCAAGTGACAGTGTTTTAAGTTCAAGATACCAATAGAACTTAAGTTTAGAGACACTAAGTAAAAGTTGATAGACTTATACTTAGATACTGTAGCTTAGAAGATTAAGAGAAATTAGAATTACTCATTAGTCTATAGACTAGATTGTAATGTCGAAGATTCTTCTTATGGAGAAAAAAAAATTATGACCCGGTGGAAGTCCCTGTCAAGGCAAGTTGCCGTGCCGTACTCTAACACCAGTGGTCTAATTACAACAGACCTGAACTAGTGATTGCCTCTTCCGAGCTGCCTTGCAAAGGGCAGATGATTTATTCTGGTCAGCAGATACGGACCAATACGGGAATGTATCTATCAAGTTTGTGATATCTTTAGATGTTTTTATGCCATCGTTATTCAGTCTGTGCCTGTATTAGTCCCAGGCTCCTCGAAAGAATATAAGCCAACAATTTCCAACAAAGCGTTGCATAAGAGATAAACTTTTCTTGTCATTAACAATATGGCTATTTAAAAAACGACAGGTTGTACTCCGGGAGTGCCGGCAGAAGAGAAAACTTGAATATTAACGTTGTGCATTTTTGATATTTTGGAATGGTTAGGGAATAATTTAACACGAATGTCTTTAATTATCAGTATGAAAGTACCTACTGTCACTTATGTGGTAGAATACAATATTCAGATATTGCGCTATCGTACACAAACATGACAACACGAAAATTCGCGCAAGCGCCTTGCGCCGACTTACGAATTTTTGTTTTACGAATCCGGTCACGTATCCTGACGCGAGTTTAGAAATGCCATTCGGGATTTTATTTTAGAATTCTGTTTCGATAAAAATTCGAACACAGAGATACCATAAAAATCTACTGAGCTACCATACACATTCGGAATTTTTCCGCACAAAATTTAAGTGAAGTTGTAGGTATGTTCCAAAAATTGGTTTCGATTTTCGAATAAGAATTCCGTAAACACGATCCTCGCCATATATTATTTCAGTATGGATAGTAGGCTAGTCGGTACACTTATTTATGCAAGAGGTTGCCTGAGGTCGGTAACCTACCAATGACACTTGGTGTATATATGTCAAGTGTTTTTCTTACCGTCTGGAATCCGTTTATTAATTATTTGTTTCTCTTTCGCACAAAAATGTTTTTCTTAAAATTTCTTATCATAAGCCACTTTGTCTGTGGTATCTTAATATCGTCCAAAAGCGAAAACTGCCATCGGCAAGCACTTCCATTAGAAAAGAAAGGAAGATAATATTTATTAATAGGCGCATGATAAAAACACAAAATGAATACTAAAGTCATTGATAAATTTAAAAAAAATAAAGTATATAAGATCCATCAATATGGCATTTCTTAGTTTTTTTTAAGGAATTATTTTAACAACGTCAGTACAACTTTACAATTTATTTATTTTACGCTTTCGTAAGTATCTCGCCTCTGTGGCCTAGCGGTCCAGGTGTTGGACTGGACTTCATGAAGCCCCGGGTTCGACTCTCGGGTCGGGCAACAAAAAGAAAATGTGGCTTTTCCAATCTTCTAATAAAAAAAAACGTTGCCCGGGATTGGATATGTGCCCTGTTGGCGATAGGCTTGCCACCTATCACATTGTGAGACTAAGTATATTCGGCTAGTCGTAGGGCCCTGGTTGTGTCTCTGTCTCCATCTTCGGGGTATGGGCGTGAAAATACTTCGTATCTTAAAGATTTGCAATAATGGTTTTAATAAATATAAAAAATACTAAAATATCTGGTTTAGCACTGCCTACTAATATAAAACTTGCACTAATAAGAAATCACTAATCACTTATAAAACTGGAATCCCTTTTATGTTCGAAAATCATCGAACCCAAATCAAGTTGTTTTTTGATTTTGCAATTAAAATTGCCAACCTTTCAATTGCCCAGACTGTCAGTATCCCTTCTGAAATCAGTGCATTCAAATATATATGGTCATTGCCCTGCAAAACAGAACTAAACTATTGCTTAAAGAGTATCATATTTTAAATCCAATTCAAAGATGCAATCCATAAGTTTCGCTGGAAATAAAATTTTTGTAAATTGTGTTGGTCCATTTTCCATAAATACATTCATTTGTATATCGCGTAGGTACCTATAGCGTGAATTTTTATCGCTTATTGTCTGTTCGACACGTTATCTCCATATTGTTTTCTGTGTCATTTATTTAAGGTTTGAGGTAGGGCTCTATTGCAAGCGTACATTATTTTTATGAAGATTTTTCTTACATATTTGCTTTTCTTCGGAAGCAGTAGGCAAAAGGTTTTCTTGATTTCAGAGTTGAAAAAATACACACCCGAAACCCGACAATGATGAACCTATTATGCACTTCATTCATCTTTCTGTAAATAGGAATACGAACATCTTGAAGAATATATTATGAATAGTAATTATTTTAAAGCTTTTTTTAAGAAATTTCTTTACTTCTTGTCTGAGAGTTTTTATTAATCACTGGTTAAAAATGTTAAGGTTAGCATTTCTTAAATTCTTAGCAACTTGGTATAAAAAGCCTATTTTTTAATTTATTGCGTTTTTGAATTGAAAGACTTCAAAAAAAACATTTCAGATAGCTTAAATCATTTATTGTTTTTACTGTGTACAATTTTTCCTGTTTGGTTAGACTGTGACACTTATTTTTTTTTTATTAATAAATGTTTGTACTTAAAACTAGGAAAAACAGGTTTTTTTAGTATAAAATGAAATACGTTGTCGCCTCTGTGATCTACCGGTCCAGTTGTTGGGCTTGACTTCTTGTAGTCCTAATAAAAACAACTTTGTCCAGTATTGAATATGTGTCTGGTGGGCGATAGGTGTGTCGCCTATCTCGTTTTGGAAATTAATGCCTTTGGCTAGAAGTGTATGCCCTGGATGAAAAAATGCGTTTTCGTATTATAAGAAACACCACATATTTACTGTAGTAAAGTTATAAATAAAACAACAAATTTGTGGCAAACAAAACTTTAATGATTTTTATGTAATGATACAATGTTTAAAAATCTACTATTCCAATTCACATGATGAAGCTGAAAGGTAGGATTGGTGGCGAGGGTTTGTTTCTTGTAACAAATATTTAAGATTATCGATACTCTTATAAGATTGCACTCTGACTGCTAACAGTCTTTTTACTACATACATACAGACAATTTAATTGCAATGTTTAATAAAAATATGGTTAAAATGTTACAAGAAATTTATAAGCATAAGTTAAATCGAAGTTGTTTTGGACATTTTTATTGCCTTTATATTATTTCTGGCACAATGCAATCAATAACTTTTGTTATTTGGCGACATCATTTTATGCAATTGGCAAGCAGCCAATAAATACATAACTTTTAACAGAGGTAATAAATAAAATTAAAAGAAAGTAAAACATAAACTTTCATAACACATAAGTTTTAAAATTTTTCTTAAGCCTGTTAAAGAGCGTTTTAAATCTCGCTCAGTGCATCGCTATCAATCACACTCCACGTAATGTTTTGCACATGCCCTAAATAAATAAACAAAAAATGAACTGTAACCCATTGGTTTAGAATTTATTTTAGCAAATCAATCAAAATTTTAAACGACTTGCTCTAATTGAAGTGTGATAAAGTTTTAGAGGATTTTTATTCACAAAATGTTGTTACGAATTAAAATAACCTTCTACGAAACACGCGTTATGTTTTTTATGTTTCTTTTATTGACAACGATTATCATTTGGGTCGTACCAAGGATTTTGACTACAGATTTGAAATGGCCAGTCTAAAATTAGTTTTATTCATTTTCAAACGTCTGGCAAATGCCAACATTGATGAAATAAAAAGGATTTTTTTGGTACTTGTAGAATTGTTGATTTATAACCGATTCCACAAAAGGAGAAAGTTCTCAATTTGACGATATATTTTTATATTTTATTGTTTGTGGTCATTCGGGTAATAGCTAACTGATTTCGATAATTCGTTGTTTGATGGATAGGTCATTATTCCGAGATGGTACCACTAATTAAGCACACAGACATACACCATATTAGCTTTATTATTTACCGACTAGTGGACGATTTTTTTTGCATTATTAAGGATGTTATCAAATTCTTTTTGGTATCATTTCAGAAGCTTTGAAATCTTTCGTCAAAGGATTATCAAATCGCGATGAACGATGAAGTAGGAGGAGACGATTTTTGCAGTTTTACTTCACTTAAATATTCATATTTATTTATTTTCATTTCATGTCCGTCAAAGTCTTTAACATTTTTAAACCAACCTTAAAAAGGGGACTAAGAAAGTCGTTCAAAATGTACAAATAATATTTGTTAGGTTTCTATACTCTGCTAATTAGAAACAGATTAAGATAAGTCTTTTCTTTATGATATGTATATGTTGCAGAGTTGGTTTCATACAAATTTCATGGCAACTGGTAATCGCTACCTGATTTACACTTTACAACAAGTGTTTAATTATGTACAGACTAAATAGTAGCGGAGTTGAATTTGTTAAAATAGTGTTTTATGTTATTTTCATTGAAATACGTTGTCTTTTGTTAGAGTAAGGAGTACATTTTTCTTACCTTATTATAGTTGATAAAAATATTTTTTCAAAACTCAGGAAAGATAGGGTTTAATCAATCCAGACAGTTACTGCCATATAATATACCTTCCCAAGGGTAAGGAGACGTGACCAACCCTTATCATAGGGTTGATCACGTCTTTCTGTACGTGTCTTAGCGTTTAATACAACAATTCATTCAGAAACCATTCAGAAAGATAAATGTTTTTACTTACTGAGACTTTATTTACGTTATTCTCCCCTTTGTGTAATAAACTAAATATTAACTGTAGTGCTACTTTTACACACAGTTATACAAATATATCTTTATGCTCAGTCCCTTGCGGGTTAGTTAGATAGTATTGAGTGGTAAGTGTCGATTGCTGACCTGCGTTCAAACATTGTACTTCATGCTTATACTTACTTAATTATTTTATACTTACTTATATAAAGTAATAACAGTAATTTATGTACTCGTAGGTACATAAATTACTATTATTGTATTGTATGTTAAAATGTTTTCCTACATTTCTAATTTTAAGTTACTTGGTTACTTTTTTCTGACGATTATTATGTCTGTAATTCAACATTTCAAACTTCTTGGAAAAAAAGTATGGGACAATTTTTTAAAGCAATATAAATATTTTTTTAATTATGTAATTCAAAATAAAAAAAATATTTGAACTAAGCTTCAATAAATTATAGCCCACTTTATATTTTGACTTTTAACACTCTCACACTCAAGCCTTTCGAAAGAAAAAAAATATCCTATAACATTCCTCGGAATATAAAGTAGGTAAACTAGCCCTTTCTTTACTGTCATTTTAGTAGATTTGTTATGATTCGCGGTACATTACGACACAGACAGACACAAATTCTTCTGCCCCTTTTTAAATAAGTATCTTCGTTTTATAGAATTTACTCTTCTACATTTTTATTACGAGTAGGCACCTATAGATCACTATTATTTATTTCGGGTGTTATTTACAAAATACTAGCTGTATGTCCGCGACTTCGTCTGAATATTTGCTATTTTCAGACAAACTTTCAACCCCACTTGTAGTTCTATAGGGCTAATTTTTAAAAATGTCTAGCCTATGTTTGAACTTTGAGCTTTAGCTGTATGAATGTCCAATTTCATCAAAATCACTTCAGTGGTTTAATTGTGAATGAGCAACAGGCAGATAGACAGACGGTGGTAAGATAGAACTTCCTTAAAAAATTAGAACGTGAAATGAAAAAATAAAGTACTGTGTTACTACGGATTAACGGTTTCAACTAAAAACTTTTTGGTTATCTCAAATTGGTATGTTTAGATATACTTAAAATAAAGTTTGTTAAAAGGTCGCCTATACGGTCTAGCGGTCCGGCGTCGGACTTCATTTCTTGAAGTCCCGGGTTTGATCACCGGGTCGGGCAATAAAAAAAGAAGAAAATGTGTATTTTAATTTTCTAATACAATTAACGTTGCCCGGGATTGAATATGTGCCCGGTTGGCGATAGGCTTGTCACCTATCGCATTGTGGGACTTACTGTCTTCGGCTAGTCGTGGGTGCCCAGGTTGTGCTTCTGTCTACCTCTTCGGGAATAGGTATGGGTGTGAAGATTATTTTTTGCTATAAGGCGAACAATCTTTCCTGATAGTAAATGTACGTCTTCACATACAAAAGAGGAAAAAGGAAAGAAAAATTCTGCTATGGTTTAGTCACACACCGGAATAGGTCTGTCAATTAAAGTCCGTGGAAGGTATATGCCAGCTACTTTGAGACTACTAAAAATATCTTTTCATTTTTAAACTCATCTTCGAGCGGCCACTTAATGAAAGATTATGAGTTTACTGGTCTATGTGTGTGTATTTTTGTTCCTATTCTGCACTCCAGAGGTGAAATGTGTATGTCACTTTTATATAATACTAGCTGCTTCGGTGAACTTTGTTCCACAAGTTCAGTTGTATGGGAAATAACCTTCCAAGAGCGAGATTGTTTCTTTTTTTAAAATTAGTAGAAAATGTTTTTTAAAAAATAGGTAATTAAGGATGTTGAAATTGTAATTAATTTTAAAATCCAAATAAAATTTAGTTAATTTGCAATTTCCCGCCAAAAAATATACCTATTAAGGCGTGACAAAACGGACAAAATAGTGCGCTATGACTGAATTGAACTTACCGGAAGCTAAAACTCCCAAATATGTCCAGCTCCACACAACACACACCACTAAACTGTTTTAGTAGCACCAATTACACACACTACTAAAAACTCAACGTACGTTTCGCTTCGTAACCGAAGCATTATCAGGAGAATTCAACTGCACTCCACGACTGACCTTCCGGTAAGTGCAATTCATTCATAGCGAACTGTTTTGCCTTTTTTGTCACGCCATGACACGTATACTTTTTTTGGAGGGAAATTGCAAATAAATCATTTTTATTCGGATTTAAATATGAATTTCCGCAAAGTAATGCCTTCTTCTATTAATTCAAATTCACTTAATTAATTTTTAAAATACTGAAAACTATCTCACAATGAAATAGGCACCATTGTTAGACTTTGACAAGTTAAGTTAAAACCACACAATTTACGAGTACGTATCTAATTGAAATAACGTTTGCTACGTAAATAAATGTAGTCTTTAATTGATATAAACTGCATCTGTGCGAGACTCCTAATGGCTTTTATATTGTGCTCCGTTTAATTACAATTGGGAAAAGAGATGGCAATGCCAGTCCCTGGAGGATTGTTTTTTATTAATAAAAAAAGGGAAAAGAGATGACTTTCTATGGTAACACTCATCACCTATAGGATCAGGTAAAAATTATTTCAACCTAGGGATGGCGTAAGTAAGTATACCACTGAGTTATCCTTTGATGAATATTTGCACGCCACAATGTAAAACAAAGGTTCTTCAAAAGTTAAATATTCTTTCTTTCATTTAATTAAATTTCCCTATTTATAAGCCAATTGAGTAGCATTAAGTAAGTAAGTAAGTAAGTTCATAGTTGCAATTTTATTCGGTAGGTAAATAATAATTCTTAACTATTTACCTAAACTTAACTATCAATCGTCACTAATAGATCATATTATATCGATATCGAAACTCTACTTTTTTGAACAGCCTTAGAATATCAAAATGGCAGCCATATTTAGTAGTCAATGGCAGGCTTTTTTTAGTAGGTAGGTAGGTATTTCCTGTCCATATACTTAGCGGTTAATGCGTTCAACCTGGCCCCGTATTAAGCTTAAATGACACGTAACAAATAAAAACTGCCATATTCATTTCAAACCTAACCACCGTTCTCCAAAAATTTCATAAATTGCGTATTAAATTGAATTCACAAATTTTGATTGGATAACTCTCAAAACTATTCTCGTCATTTTCCAATATCTAATTCAACTGTCCCAGACAGACTGACAATCGGATATTAAATTTTGCAAACGACAATCAAATTGGTTAAAACCTGTCAAAGAATATTCCAGATCGTCCGTTTTAAATGTGAACGGGACTCTTGACGTTACAATGGAGAGTATTTTCAGGCTAAATTAATAAATTATAATCCTTCCGTCAGTGTATGGCTCGCCTAGGCTCCAATCTTTAAATAACCAGATGAAACATTTTCAGGTCAGGTAAAGAACTGGCTGATTTTTTCAAAAGTGAGACATGTCTATGTACATTAACTAGTTAATTTGTCCCTTTCAGTCATTAGTCACTATTTACAAAGTCATGTCAGGGTCAGGGTAAAGCGCTGGCTTCGTTACTCAAGATCATCTAGTTGATTTGGCGGCAGCGAGGAAATACACGATACACTATTTTTTTATGATTATTTCACTGAACAAAATTGTACACTATGCCACCAAAATTGTCTAATTTCACTCAATATAAACACAAAATTCAGCAATTTTGAAAAAATTACGACCATCTTCATTCACGATGGCACCAAAACTCCTTATGTGTATTTAATAATTTAAACACAGATCTTTAAAGTGACAGCGATAGCTATGAAAATTTAAAAAAGTATAAAAAAAATAGTAATTAAAAATTCAATAATTGAAAGATTCCCTTTACATGCCGAAAAAATTAAGCTTGAGAACTGTGGATTTATTTAAGCTTTCATCATGCTCGTTTCATCCCAATACATGTTTTCAGTATTTATTATTTACGCGTCAAGAGTCGCCGACACCGGTATGTTTCAAAAGGGTAACGAATATGGAGGACATACACGTTTTTAGGAGTTTACACTTGTACTTATCCACTGTATACATTATTTTTAACACTTTCTGTTACTTTTTAGCCAACCGGTTTCACTTTTTACAGCATCATCATCATATGGAGGAAGCTAGCTAGGTCTACCAGGATCATAAGGCACTCTAGATTTGGCACTCCACACTCTCTGTCTACCCCGCAAGGAACTAGACGGAAAGATTGTAGTGGTAGAATAAGTTCGTAAAATAGGTTTCAAATAAATTTAAATTGACAAGTAGTGTTAATAAAGGCAGTCGTTGGTTTTACTTATCTCCCTACCCAGGGCCTTACAATAAAAGTTATGTAAGTTCCAGACTTCGGGTGCTGTTAAAATTTATTTAGATATGTATTTAAGTAGGTATTTAATGACAAATTTCTTTGACTAAATAACCAACCTCGCTAGTTTTTAGAATTTGATTAATGTGTGTTATTGAGTATTTTATTTATTATTATTATTATTAATTTTGTTATACGAATATTTTAATGTATCATGTTGATATTAATATTGCTTAAAAATAAACCACCAAATCCTACACCTCTCTGTTCAAATTCAATTACAATTTTAATTAATTCCTATGAAATACGCGCATATTTTAAATCGAAAATCATGTTTACTGTTTGTTACTCCTGAGCCCCTACCATTAGTTTACGGCTTGTCGAGTTTACTGTAGTCGATAGCGTCTACGTAAATTAATTGTATAAACAGGGGGATTACCACAAGCTCTTAAAATAATAATATTACAATAATCGCCTCTGTGGTCGAGGGGTCCGGGTGTTGGACTTGACTGCATGAGGTCTCGGGTTCGAAACCCGGGTCGGCCAACAAAAAGAAAATTGGATTTTGCAATTTTCTAATAAAAAAAATGTTGGTCGGAATTGGAAACGTGCCCGGTTGGCGATAGGCTTGCCACCTATCACGTTATGGGACTTAGTATCTTCGGCTAGTCGTGGGTGCCCTGGTTGTGCCTCTGCCTACCTCTTCGGGGATGTGGGCGTGAAGATACTTTTTTTTTATTTCAATAATACTAATTGTCATCGGAGAAAGACAACCTTATGAAGTATACCAAAAAGTTGCTTACAAAGGCGGACATTTAGCAAGAATGAAATAATACTGCTATAAGAGTCCATGGTAGTGCGCCCTGCGCTTCTATTGGTAACTAAACAAAACCGATATAGATTTCGATACGTCAATTACTGAACGTAATCTATATCAAGTAATGGTAAAGGCTTTGGAAATAAAATTTTTCGCTTTCGAAAAGTCAAATCGAAACTTGAAAATGATGTAAGGTCAATGTAATCTTTACATGAGCAATAAAATAACGATCAAAGTAAAGTTTGTGTTAGTAATTTTGTTACTGTTTATGTTTCTGCTTCTCTGACTGGTAACTCGCAAGAGATGAGCATAGGATAAATGGGTCGCTACTAAATACCAATTAATTCCAGTGGTTCTGTGTATGTAAGAGCGCTGTGCAGTAACTTGCCTGTGTAGGAACCCATCGTCTAACCTATTCCTGGCGTAATAATAACACTGTTCGGGTCCGATAGATTGCCGGTAGACTTGCTCAATAGGCTTGGCTTGGTGTTCTACAGGTGTTTGAGAGAAGCGACAAATAGTAACTTGGCTGAGGCTGGCAATTCACTTTTACTATCTTGAATGAATGAAGATCTCTTGTAGTGCGATTGAAAGCTTAACTTTATATGCTTTCGTTTTAATACATACATATACACCTTCACGGCATATCCGTTTTGCTGTAGCCAGAGAGTGTCAAATGACAAATGTCACAATCCTTGCTAAACCGTCTGGCTTCTTCCCTTTTGACCCGTTTATACGAACCTGTCGGTTTTATAGACTCTTAATACCACCCTCGTATAAAACCTGAGTGACTTGGTCGTGGAATGTCAACCCTGGTCCGTGCGTCCGACATCGTCCACATTCGCATTGAATACCTGTTTTGTCAATCTTTCATCTATAATTCTGTCCTTACCCACACTTTCTTTCAGTCACACTCTTTTTCAGATCTTACTGTTACGAATGCGGTCAGCTAGCGTCACACCACACCAATTTTGTTAAATGTATTAATTCGGAAATTTAATAAATCCCCTAACATCATCAATACAGTTTCGATTTCTTGTCGAAATATAACTATCGACTAGATTATTCAAAACAAAAGGCTCGTACTAGGACCACTTGTCATATTCAAACAGAAACGTGGAATATTAAATTTGCAAGTGACAAATTGTCATTTGTCTAATCTGTCATAGAATAATAATTCATTGCCCTGCATGATTTTGGGGATCGTATTGAAAACGGTTTTGAATTATGTTGTATCTGACCTTAATCCTTATCTGTATATAGGTAGGTATAACGTTTATATGCAAATTATTAAAGTATTAATACGCTCAGTTTAAATTTTTTTTTAATGATATTGGAAGGCAAATAAGCAGACGGATTTCCTGATAGTAAGAAATTCACGCCGCCTAGAGACACCAAAGGTGGTAATGGTACGTTGCCAACCTGAGGCCGGGATGTTAGGCCTCGAGCAAATGTAAGTTTACCGGCTACCTTACCCTCCAAACTGGAACACGTCATGACGTTATGACGGCAGGAATAGTTAAGGCGGTGGTACCAATCCGGGTGAGTCGCTGCGAAACTCTACCACCTAGCAGAGATGCTGAACTATGTGTTTTTTATGGGATACATTTCGGCGAGTGCACTCAAGAGGTCAGACAAACTAATGCATGTCATCCCTACTTGATTTTATTACGTACTATTAATATGGCCAGAGTATGGGCATATTTACATTCACTATAGGAAATATGCTCAATTTCACATGTTCTAAAAATTTGCCATAATCATAAAATGTGTTGCAAATATCTCTTATTTCAGATGTACCTAAACCTGTTGAAAGACATATGTCTTGGGTTGTATGAGTAAATTGTTATCAAACCTTAAAGTGGCCATATTTGACCCACATACCATACAAAGGGACATTGGGACAGAGAAAGCGACTTTGTTTTATTCTATGTAGTCATGAAACACGTATAATGCTTGTATAATCCTATCCTACTAATACAATAAGTGCGAAAGTTTTTAAGGATGTGTGTATGTTTGTTACTCTTTCACGCTCGAATGGCTGAACGGATTTGTCTGAAATTTGGAACAATAGATTGTGAACTAGATTAACATATAGGCTACTTTCAATACAGATCGCACAACGGTAACGGCTAATATTATCATGAAATTCAAAATTTCAATAACCTGACAAAAACTATCCGTAATGTAGCTGAGAATCGTCAACTTTCAAACGTACGTACGTCCTAGGTCTTTTATTACCTCATACCTCCTAATCCACTTAGCTTTATATGGCTTAGTATTAGATAACACATACCTACCAATTACCTGTGTAACTAGTTATACTAAAACACAGACATAGAAAGTATATGATGTAATTTTATTTGTAAAAAATCATTATAAGGAATTAAAATATCATTATCACTTTCGTAAAAATAGTGCAAAATTTGATTTATGATAGATTTTTGTTTTCTTGAAGTGAAACTTTATTCACTTAATTCACTGACACAAGTCGTCCATTGATTTCTAATTAAATGCCATAAAAAACACTGTATGTTATCGCCGAATTTCATACTGCGTTCTCGTGGATTTTGTTCACTGGCCTGTATATCTTCAAAGCGATCGCGAAACGTGCGTGATCTGAAGTTTCTCTTTGAATGAAATGATCTTCGTTGTAGGTTACGTTCTACGAAAAACGACGCCATAAAGTATATAGTTAGTATATAATCGCCTCTGTGGTCTAGCGATCTGTGGACTTGACTTTTTGAGGTCCCAGGTTCGATTAACAAAGTTTGAGTAATAAAAAGATACTAGAACATTTGATATTTCAATTTTCTAATAAAGAAAATGTTGCCCGGGATTTGATACATGTCCGATTGGCGATTGGCTTGCCACCTTCCACATTGTGGGTCTTAGTGTCTTCGGCTTGTCGTGGGTGCCCTGGTTGTGCCTCTGCCTGCCACTTATCCCTAATATGTTTGAAAATATACTAATTTTTAAATAAGTTTTACTTTTAACGTGTAACACTAATACACGCACATAAATTTTTTGATAATTGAATAGTTTGAATATATCCAACACATATCTATACACAATTTGCATATCGCTTATGATTCCGTCATATGGCTAGACAGTTGCTCAGCGTTTCTTTTTTATGTTATGAGATAGCGAGCAGAGGCTTGCCAATTGTTGAGACAACCGTCGCCTATAGACACAATAGATGTTACTGGTGCAACCTTATGTTTTGATCAAAGGTTTATGTCACGTGTGCAGGTCTACCAGCTACATTACGAAATTAGATAACGCGGTGGTACCAATCGGGTCTGTTTTTTATACTTGTGTAATAACTATATGCCTACCTACCATTAAATTTAGATCACCATGCCATTGACACGTATCAGGAAGCAAAATGTGTCGAATTGTAAAATAGGTTCTACGAGTTTGAACTCTTAAGAATAACTGATTAGTGAGGAAACGTTGTCTTTCAGTTGTTATGAGGTATAAAACATACATAAGGCCTGCATGAGCAATATAATTATTTATTTTGCCACTTACTCACGCACGCACGCACGCACGCACGCACGCACGCACGCACGTACGCACGCACGCACGCACAAGGACACGTCTTAGTTATAACACCTCCCTTTTTCCAGCGGGGGTTTTAATTTATTTTCACTCTTTTGACACATGCCAAGGCCTTAGATTTTGGCCACACGGTAGCGAGTGACGTTTAGTTACATCTATGGTGTCTATCGACAACAGTCCTCTGACCGTAAGCAAACCGTCTTTTTGTTTGCTTTTGATAACACCGCTAGATTCTTTCCTCGGCCTAGATCAATATATTAATATTAGGTACTAGTGATCGCCCTTTGGTTGAAATTCGACCCTAGTTTGATAAGAACACCATCTTCATTTCTTAAGACCACCTAGGTTCTTTGTTTCCTGAATAGTTAGTGCGCCATCTCTGATCTTTTATGGTCAATATCTTTGTTTGTGTGTGTCAAATGCATGCTAGTGTGGATAATGATTTATTTATAGATTTAATGTACTTTATAAACATTATTATTGAAAAATATTAGCGTTCTGCACTCCTCCTACACATAAACTATAAGTGTGCCAAATTTCATGTTTTATATTTAAATTTCATGAAATAAAATTAATTCGTAGAATAAATAAATATGTTACTAAAGATAAAATACCATATTTATTCGGGATACCGGACGATATATTTGGAAGGAAAATAATTGACAGAGTTTGATAAATGTGCTGTAGGCTTTTCAATTACAGTGTTTTCGAGGTTTGTTATCTTTATTTGCGCGGCCTCTATAGATACGATATCTATGTCAACTCTACACTGATATAAACGCCGAGTTTATTTTCATGCTTTTTCTATTGCAATGCCAAAATTCGCATTTTTTGGAAACTATGTTTTGAATAGTTTAAATTATAGCGTATTTAGGCAAAATAACAAAGTATGTGTTGATAGAAGTAGTAGTTCGTTGCTAGCCTACAACTGGGACTAGAGACAGCCTTAGCCATTGACCTGGTAGAGCCAGCCGGCTTTTTAATGTCCTCTAATCGCTGCTTCCGCTTTGAATTTAACTAACATTACCATATTCAAACTGGAACAAGACAGTGACGAGAACGGATATTATTGTTTTTTTTATAATATTGGAAGGCAAACAAGCAGACTGATTTCCTGATTGTAAGAAATTCACGCCGCCTAGAGACCCCAAAGATGGTATGGTGCGTTGCCAACCTGAGGCCAAGATGTTAGGCCTCGAGCAAAAGTAAGTTAACCGGCTACCTTACCCTCCGAACCGGAACACGTTATGACGTTATGGCGGTAGGAATAGGTAAGGCGGTGGTACCAATCCGGGCGAGTCGCTGCGAAACTCTACCACCTAGTCAGATGTCACGGTGTTAGTGATAATAAGCCTATGCTCGCCTTTTACGAGCTGCCTGGCAAGAAAGGCAGATGGTCTATTCTCCAAAGGAGCCCGGACCAACACGGGGGATTTGTGCCAGGAAAAAATAGTAGCCAAAAACCAACTAGTTAGTTCTGCACATATTATGTTGGATTTATTTCAATATTTTTTTATTTATAAAATCTATATACATAATAAAACTGTAGAAGTGTGAACTCAGTACATTAAGGATACTTAAAAAATATAATATAATCGCTTTTGTAGTCCAGCGGTCCAGGTGTCGGACTTGACTTCATGGGATCCCGGGTTCGAAACCCGGGTCGGGCAAATGTTGCTCGGGATTTGATATGTGCCGGTTGGCAATAGGCTTGCCACCTATTGCATTGTGAGACTTAAAGTCTTCGGCTAGTCGTGGGTGACCTGGTTGTGCCTCTGCCTATCTCTTCGAGGATATGGGCGTGAAGATTTTTTGAAAATATAGGTGCATGCGACGTAAAACACGCAGCGGAATACCTTTTTACCATTTTTGGTATTTTTGTCTGTTTATCTGTATGTCTGACCGTACGTATCCTGACCACGATTCACGTTGAATTTACTAAACTGAACGTAATAAATTTTGGCAGAAGGTACCTACTCTAGGTTTCGAAGATCGAAGATGGTTATAGGTCGCTTTTTAACACGCCCACGAAAGGGATTCTCGTGGGAAAGGGGTAAAATTCGAAACGTAAATTGGGCTATAATTCATTAACGTAGGTAATTTATTAATTGACTGCGACATCGTCCCGTACAAAAATGGTATTTAGTTTATTTAGTTAATTTACAAATTTCTTGAAACAAAAGTAGACTAAGTTACTATTTATTACATCAGTTCCTGCCAATGAATATCCTGTCAACATCGATTCAGTGGTTTCAAAGATTAGCAAAAACAAACAGACTGGTGGTAGAGTTTCACAGCCACTCGCCCGAGTCGTTACCATCTCCTTGTCTATTCCTACCGCCACAACGTCAGTGCTTGCTGTTGGTGTATTCCGTTTCAGAGGTCTCGAGGTCTAATATCCTGGCCTTAGGTTGGCAACGCACCAACTTTGGTGTCTTGGTGAATTTCTTACGGTCAGCAAATCCGTCTGCATGTTTGCCTTCCAATATCATGAGAAAAAACAAAACAGACAAATTTGAAAAAATATATACTTTGTTGTATGCACTTATATACATTCACATGCATGTATTAAAAGCGGTTATTTTGATATTACAAAAAAACTCTAATTTATTTATTTGTATAGTTATAGAATATTTGTTGTATTTTTTTACAGATTATCCCATAATTTTCTCTTACTCAATAGTTGGGTAGATTAGTAAATACAGATGTAACAATATTGAGAATAACCAACTAACTTAATTTTTTTTAATTGTAACTCGGGCAGGTCGTTTTCACCCACGTTGACTCACTAGTTGAATGATTTGTAAGCCTTAGGACCTGTTCCTATTTAAGAAACGAGTCTTTTTGCTAACGAATGGTTGCTTTTTGTGCGAATAGTACAAAATCTAACTACCAATACTACCGATCGTTACATTGACGCGTAACGGTTCGCTGATTGTAGAAAACGGACTTTAATCAATCTCTGATTGAACCAATAAGACCTTTGGTAGTAAAGTGATGTATAGCAATTTGTCCAGATACGGAT
>NJDD01002997.1:71236-82285 GCA_002245505.1 Calephelis nemesis
GACGCGTAACGGTTCGCTGATTGTAGAAAACGGACTTTAATCAATCTGGGATTGAACCAATAAGACCTTTGGTAGTAAAGTGATGTATAGCAATTTGTCCAGATACAGATATACAGCCTTAATTATTTTAGACGCCATAATGACACTGTCATGTTTTGGTCCAGCCAATAGACTTGCACAATAAGTGTAACATCCTTATTGTGCCAGATTTTTAGGCGCCATCGACAGAAAAGATGATCGAAGTTTTTTCATAATTCTCGAATTTCGTGTTTATATTGACTGAAATTAGTCAATTTTGGTGGTATTTTATACAGTTTTGTTCAGTGAAAGTGCTCAAATGAAATAATCATGAAGAAATAAGCTTATCGTGTATTTCCCCTCTGCCGCCAAATCTTACTATATGAGCTTGAGTAATGAGGCCACCGCTTTACCCAAGACGCTGATATGATTTGTTGACAACTTATGACTAATGATAACTGAATCCCGAGTTTGGTAAATTTGATGCAAATTAATCTACTTGAATAATAGCAAAATACTAACACGAATGCCAAAATCTAAATAAAGATAATAAGTGTAACATCCTATATCTGAACACTTACTACATACAGCAAGATTTTTTATCACCATCCAAATTTTTTCTGACCATAAAGTATCTATAAATAAGTCCATTTATGAAAAAAAATAGGTATCTAGCAGGTTGCTATCTAGCATGTCAGAGCACTCAGCGCGTAGGTACGGAGCGCGCGCTGCCCATAAACATCAATATTTTGTAGACGACTTTGCGATGTCATATCTTTATATTTTAGTATTGAGGGATACTAAAAGAAAAAACACGTATTTAATTATTTTCACTTAAGATCAACATACTAAAATTTGGATGGTGATTAAAAAGTCAGGGTGTATTGGTCTATAGGTCTCGTTGGTCGCCTAACTGCATCGACGAACCGCGAGGCTTGGGTTCGATTCCCGACGGGGGCAGGCATTTGTGTGATGAACATTTAGATGTCTGCATTTCCGGGTCTGGGTGTTTATTAAATTTATTCTGGTATCTATTTAAGTATTTCTATGCAATATTATCGTTGCCTAACACCCATAACACAAGCATATAATTTGCTTACTTTGGGGTTAGATTCAATTTGTGTAATTTGTCCAGGGAGATTTATTATTATTATTATTATTTATAGGCCATTATTGTCTCTTAGGATCAGAAAAGCCACTTGCTTGTTTAAAGAAGTTTAGAACGTTTACATACCATTTGCCTGGAAACTTACCCAACTCAATTACTATCCCTTTGACTAGTAGCATTAATCACTATCACTATATAGTAGCCGCTTCTTCTGTCTCTATGTACCTTTGTATACTTAAATATTTAAAACTACGAAACGGATTTTAATGCGGATTTTTTCAATAGATAAAATGATTGAAGAGAAAGGTACGTATATTTCATAACCGTGCGAAGCCAGCCCGCGCCGCTAGTTTCAATATAAAGGGAGAATATTACGTGATGTCAAGGCTCTCCGAAACCGGCGTGTTTGAATGAAAAGGGTAATTAATGTGAAGATAGGTTTGTCAGGATCGTACATTTTGGCACTCAATACTCTCTGCCTTCCCTGTAAGGGACTTCGCGTGAAGATATGTATGTTTGTATGTAACGTTCTTTTATTAATTAATCAAAGCATTTCTATTGAGACTACTGTATTACCTTAATATTACTTATGTAATAATATAAATTGAATTTATTTTCTATATGAACGTTCTCCTGACAGTCTTATCACGGCATAAAACAAAGTTGCTATCCGCTATTTGTACGCTTAGATCTTCAAAACTACGCAATGTTTCTAATGCGGTTTTTTTAAATAGATAGATTCAAGAGAGAGGTTTTTATGTATAATAACATAGAAGTTTGTACTAACCGTACAAAGCTGTGACGGACTGCTAGTCCTATCCTATCCTATTAATATTATAAATGCGAAAGTTTGTCTGATTGTTTGTTACTCCTTCACGCGAAAACTGATGAACAAATTTTCATAAAAATTGGTACACACATAGGGTAAATTGGATTAACACATAGTTTTGTCCCGAAACAATGTTCCTGTGGAACATTTAAATAATTAACAAAACAAAAAAGAGGAAGCAAAAGTTGAAATGGGGTTTGATTTTTATTAACATTTAATATACTCGTTGATATCCACTTACATTTAGACTGATTTTTAAACCTGTTAGTAAGACAAACAAGGGAAGACATTAATGCAGGGAGCTGTTATCTCGCAAATCAAGCTATATATCCTGTTAATTGTTTCTCTGGAATGGACATTAACTGGTAAACTGGAATCCGAATTGTCTAAGCAATTGACTTCAAATATTCAATTAAACATACCTTCTTCAAACGCTACTGTTAAAGGAAAAATAGAATGTATTTTTTTATGATATTGGAAGGCAAACAAGCAGACGGATTTCCTGATGGTAAGAAATTCACGCCGCCTAGAGATACCAAAAGTGGTAATGGTGAATTACCAACCTTATTAGGCTGGGATGTTAGGCCTCGAGCAAAAGTAAGTTTACCGGCTACCTTACCCTCCGAACTGGAACACGTCAACGGCAAGCACTGACGTTATGGCGACAGGAATAGATAAGGCGGTGGTACCAATCCGCGCGAGGTGCTGCAAAACTCTACCACCTAGTAGGATATCACGGTGTTAGTGACGCTAAGCCTATGCTTGCCTTTTACCAGCTGCCTGGCAGAAAGGCAGGTGATCAATTCTACAAAGGATCCCGGACCCGGAAGAACGGAAAAAAGTAAAATTTAAAAATGTAAAAAGTAAAGTAAAATTGTGTATTTCCTCGTTATACATTGTGAATATATCCGCTGCATATACTATACAGGGTGAATTTTTCAAGTATTTTCTAGTAAGATCGACGATGAAAGGCAACAATGCAGGGAATTGTTCTCATCTCGCATACCGAGCTCTATATCTTGTTTATTGTCTGCGATCTTTCTCTGGCATTGTTTAAATAAACTTATAGTTTTAGTTTAACATGGTGTTACAAGATAACAAGTTTATTACACTAGAAATTTTATTTAAATATATATTTTTTATTTAATTCTTTATTGCACAATTTATGACATTAAACATGGACAGTGATAAACACAAATACACAAAAGGTGGGCTTATCTTTAGTTCTACATATTCCTTCCAGCCAACCCTAAAAATTAGAATCTGTGATGAAACAGTGGAAGGTATCATGCACAATAAATAAATAACATCAACATAATAATAATGCAAAAAAGACGGGTTGCACTCCGAGAGTGCCCGCCGAAATGAAAACTTGAATATTAACGTTGTGCATTTTTGATATTTTGGAATGGTTAGGGAACAGGTAATTTTGCACGAAATGCTTCAA
This sequence comes from Calephelis nemesis, assembly GCA_002245505.1. Lineage (NCBI taxonomy): Eukaryota > Metazoa > Arthropoda > Insecta > Lepidoptera > Riodinidae > Calephelis > Calephelis nemesis. The sequence continues at coordinate 74,639 of NJDD01002997.1, forward strand.
TTATCAGTATGAAAGTACTATCATTTATGTGGTAGAATACAATAGTCTTGTGTTTTTTGGATACGCACTGTTATCGTACAATCCGTAAAATGTACTAGTACACCTTTTTAGTATTATTAGCACCTACCTACAAGTATTCTGTGCTAAACCATGAAACTTCAGTACGATACCTACTTATTAGTCCGGCCACTTCATAATTAATCTCGGGCAGTTAAAATATTAATACTTATGAGATAAAATATGATGAAATAATGAGTGTTTCAAACTTATACATAATTCAATTCAATATCATATATATGTGTATATCGATTTTCCACCTACTATTATTTCCTCTCAGTCAGCAGCACTCTACACCCAGTGAATCTCAATTTCCCTTGATCATCGCATCTCGCATGAATGGATGGAACAACTCTTTTTTGACGTGTTAATTATTGCCAGGAAAAGGTTTATTAGAATATATTATACACATTTAAGAAAACTTAATGATATGATATATAAATTTTACTTTACTGTCAATTGATTGAAATTCGAATTCATTATTCATAATAATTAAGATAGAGATCGAACCCGAAACATCAAGAAGTCAAATCCGACGCTGGACCGCTAGATCACAGAGGCGATTTAGTGTAACTAAATAATCACTTTCATAAAACTTATATGGGACCACCTCGGAAAAACCTTTCTAAAAAAGAACCACCTAAATCGGTTAACTATTGGCCGACTAATCACGTAACAAACATACAAAAAAAGTAGAATAAAAATGTACTGTTGATTTGAAACTTCCCCCTTTTTGCAGTTGGTTAAAAAATATCGTTCTGTTTGGCCACTTTGGCACAATAACGAATTTTTCGACTAATTGTTGGTGCCAATAAAGTGTCGCACTTTTTAGTAACTTTGGCCCACATCACTATCCAACTAAGTTTGGGTAGTTTTCGAAGAACTATTCCAAATATTGTGACATTGTTAAAGACTTACATTTAATTAAGTTGATATATTTCCAAGTACCCACAAATACGGGCTAAATTTACAGCGTGTCCCACATATTTAACTAGTAATTAATTTTCATGTTAACGACTCTGTTAGTGTCGTAATTTTGGATGATAAAACTATACGAGCTTATTATCTTTACCAACTATCTAACGTGTTCAACCGACTTCCAAAATAGGAGGTTCTTAATTCGATCGTATGTTTATTTATGTAGGTGTTGCTTACAAACCTTTTACTGAATTAACCAATTAAGATTACACAAAATCAAAGTCATTTTTTTTTCAGTCTTTCTTTGTTTGAATTCTGTATGTATTCGTCATATGTTTCAACTTAGTTGTAATATATTATATGACAATACTACTGAAGATGTCTATAGTCCTATTAAGCCAATTAAATATTTAAACTCCTTGCTTTGAATAATAACAAAACAAAAATGATAACGATATTTAAATTGAGAAAAAAAATCACTTAATAAGCAAGAATTGAACCCACATCTTTTTATGCCATGTTAAATTTGTAAGTAACTATATAAACGTAATTTAAAATGTAACATGTCTTCAAATAAAATTTATATTTTATAGCTATACTAAAAGTTTTAACACGTTTTAGATTCGGGAAGAGTTACGAACATTTTTTATAAAATAAAAAGTCGAAACACGATTGTGACAAGCACTGAAGTTAAGGTGACAAAAATGCAATGGAATCGCTGTAGGACTCTATCGCCTAGTCTTAATGACAAATGTCTTCACACCTCTATCAGAGAAACAGGTGAGCATATTATGTATAACAAGAACATCCACAATTTGTCGAAGATATTATTTTAATCCCACAATGTGTCTGGTGGTAAATCTACCGCCAACTACTTAATTAACTCAGCGAAGTATTTATTAGAAAATTGTAAAAGTGTAAATTGAATTGTTTCCATCCTTGGCACTGGGTAAAACTCCATTACGTATTTTTTATATACATATATGAAAAAAAACATACACTAATTCACTTAAATAAAACTATGAACATAAACTTTTTTTTATGTTATAGCAAGGCAAACAAGCAGACGGATTTCTTGATGGTAAGAAATTCACGCCGCCTAGAGACACCAAAGATGGTAATGGTCCGTTGCCAACCTGAGGTCAGGATGTTAGGCCTCAAGCAAAAGTAAGTTTACCGGCTACCTTACCCTCCGAACCGGAACACGTCATGCCTTTATGGCAGCAGAAATAGGTAAGGCGGTGTTACCAAACCGGGCTAGTCGCTGCTACTCTACCACTACTCTACCACTCTACCACTTAGTCAGATGTCACGGTGTTAGTGATAATAAGCCTATGCTCGCCTTTTACGAGCTGCCTGATAAGAAAGGCAGATGGTCTATTCTGCATAGGAGCCCGGACCAATACGGGGATATATACATTATACATTGTTTTAGAAAAGCAAGTTTTTTTCAATGTATATAAAAATAGGAAAGTATACAGTTGACACATGAGTTTTGCAACTTGGGACTCTATGGTTGCTCTAATGGAATAATGTAGTAGAAATACTAAATTATTCCCCTACCGGGTAATGAGGTCGTTACATCCCTACTCTATATCTGACAAGCCATAACAATAGAATTGGTTCTTATCAGCGTATTAATGAAACTTTGGAGCTATTAGCAAGTGCCAACGACGAGGATTGTCAAATAATCCCAACTGGAAGCCCTCTTCGGGCGTGTAAATACCCAGATAACGGGACTTATGGCACAAATAAAGTTCTGTGATTGAGGCACAACGACCGTGCCCCGTGAAATATAGTGAAGCTCAAACTCAAAGTATTGAAGGCACAGATAATGGCATCTACATATTTTCAGGAAAGAATCAGAATCAGAAAAAAACTTTTATTCACTTTCTACATTTTTTCAAGAAAGAAAAATGTTCCTGCCTTCCTGCCAGGTAGCTCGTAAAAGGCGAGCATAGGCTTACCTTCACTAACACCGTGACAAATGACTAGGTGGTAGAGTCTCGTAGCGACTCACCCGGATTAGTACCAACGCCTTACCTATACCGCTGCCATAACGCCATGACGTGTTCCGGTTTGAAGGGTAAGGTAGTCGGTAAACTTACTTTTGTTCGAGGCCTAACATCCCGGCCTCAGGTTGGCAACACACTATTACCACCTTTGGTGTCTCTAGGCGGCGGGAATTTCTTACCATCAGGAGATTCGTCTGCTTGTTTGCCTTCCAATATCATAAAAAAATTGAACCTGTGTGTCTTTTCGTATTAAGTCAACAAATGCTATATTTGAGCTACTGGGGATTCAAATCCTGTGGAGACGTTTTTATGAAAAACAACTGGAATGTTATCTTGGCCACACACAAAAAAGATCTGACGAAAAAAATTCTTTTCTTTATATTATTTTTCTTTTGTCTTTTTAAATTAATTAGGATATTGACTTAAGGCCAACATTAATAACCTATCTGAGATAAGAAATGGTGCTACTTTAGATTAGTTACCAGGCAACCACTGTTATTTTTCAATAACTACAAAAAACTCTGGTCGATCTATCTTTATCTGTCATTATTTATAACGTTTATAAATAATGACCGTTACAAAACATTAATAAATACATTTTTTATGATATTAGAAGACAAACAAGCATACAATTTTCTTGATGGTAAGAAATTCACGACGTCTAAAGACACCAAAGGTGGTAATGATACGTTGCCAACCACTGAGAATGTAGGGTTGGGCCTCGAGCAAAAGTACGTTTATCGGCTACCTTATCCTTCGAATCGGAATACGTCAATGGCAAGTACTGATATTATGGCGGCAGGGATAGGTAAGACGGTGGCACCAATCTGACAAGTAATAAGAAAATAACTAAAAATTATTTTACAATTTGCAGTTTATTAAAGAATGTATGTTTGGGCATAGGAATCCATTCGACTGTATGTTTTTTTTTTATATTTCCCCGCTACTACTAGACCAATCACGAACAGTCTATTCTAACATCTATCCTTTTTTCTGATTCAGGACATAGCACCGTCACTATGACAGCAGAAATAAGATATAAAGCGGTAAATCCTTAACCGGGCAAGTTACTATTTAGCACTTAACTACTAGTAGTCTTTTTGATAAATACCCTTGTAACCTATGATCGCTTATCAAGAACTAACTGGCGTCTAGGGTTTCTTCTTTACAAAAGCCCCATGTTGGTCGAGGACCAACACGTGTTGGGAAAGGGGGATTGAATATTAATTCCATCACCCTTTTGATTAAAACCACAATTAAAAAATTAAATATAATGCACGATTAAGTATTTTGTATTATTTTTTAACAGAATTGTTCTTCAAAAAAATGTTTATCTTATATTTTCGATTACGTTCGTTTCTTTCCTCTTCATGTTGATAAAATGCATTTACCGACGGTGTGCGCCCGCACTATCTACGAATAAGTTTAGCTGAGTGACGGATAAGCCGCGCGTGCCTCCCAAATTATGGCAGGGCTTTCGGTAGCGCTATTTTAAACTATTACAATTATTAAGGGTCATCTTTAATCCCATCTAACTTTTAGATGTCAAAGTTGGTTATTAAAATCTAATTCAGATTTGGCCTATTCGTACACTGTACAGTCAATAGCAAAAAATATGATTTAGGATCAGAAACAAATTGAGACCAAGTTATATTCGTGTGGACTACGGTCCTATTTTTTTATGTCATTGGAAGGCAATCAAGCAGACGGATTTCCTGATGGTTAGAAATTCCCGCCGCCTAGAGACACCAAAGGTGGTAATGTTGCGTTGCCAACCAGAGGCCGGAATGTTAGGCCTTGAGCAAAAGTAAGTTTACCGGCTACCTTACCCTCCGAACCGGAACACGTCATGACGCTATGGCGGCAGGAATAGGTGAGGCGGTGGTACTAATCCGGGCGAGTCGCTGCGAAACTCTACCCCCTAGTCAGATGTCACGGTGTTAGTGACGGCAAGCCTATGCTCGCATTTTACGAGCTGCCTGGCACAGGAAGGCAGATGTTCTATTCTACAAAGGAGCCCGGACCAACACGGGGGAAATCCTATCCTAGTGGTATTGCGTTTATAATATTCTTGTATATCTTTAATTGTTGTTGATTGATATGTTCCTTGCATAGTATTTTTATCTTTTTTTTTCATTGTTATGTGTCTAGTGAATGTGTATGTTAATAAATATTTTCTTTCTTTCTTTACTTGTGTACACTGAGAAGATTCAGCAAAATAAAATCAGCGGTATGGTTTTTTTCAAAATCGTTCTCGATATTATGGAGTATATAAACATAAATATGCAGAAAACTATTTATAACATAAGGTCCCCGTGTTGGTTTGGGTTCTCGGTGTGAGGGGATAGGCTCTCTACCTTCCAATCAGGCAGCTTATAACAAGCCCATAGATTTAACGGGTCATTACCAACAAGACTACTGATTGGAGAATGTTACTCAGCAACTAATCCGGGTACGAATCCACCGCATTGTCTATTCTCGCCACCATAATAATACAGTCATAAATCAGAATCCGGTCTGGAGGGTAGGACAGACTTGTAGACTTGCATAATAATTATTGACCTTACATTCTGGTACAGGACAGCGACGCACCTATAACATCTGGTCTGTGTGTTTGTGAATGTGCGCGCAAGTGTGCGTGTGCATCTATAAGTGAATTTGTGTGTGTGTGTGTATAACTGGACCTATTCCTATGGCTACAGCGTCAGTTCTGTTCAGTGCAAAAAGAATAGCTCTTAATTACACACACAACCCAACCTCTATTTGACAACGCACATTGGTGTTTATTGGCGTCTTTTGTGTCTTATGATCAGGAAATACGTCTGATTGTTTGCATTCTAATTCCATCAAAGGTGTATTCTTATTCCATCTTATGTGCGTTACATATTTTCGTGAATAGTAAAATATTTGGGAATTGTATATTAAGCAATTTTCATTTTATTGCATGATGCCTAAAAGGCATCACCTTTCGTAATTAACTACTTGATATTATTTCTTTTCTATTATACCAATTTTTCAAATAAGTTTGCACAAAACGGAAAATTAATATGGAGGAAGCCAGAAAGGTCTGCCAGGATCATTAAATTTGGCACTCGATACTCTCTGCCTACCTCGCAAGGGACTTGTCATGAAGATTCGTATTTAAATATGCTTTATTTTGGATAAATTATAAATTAATCTAATCCCTAAGTAAGCAAATCACATTTTTGGGTCATGGATGTTAGTCAACGATTCTACTACATAGAAATGCTTAAATTGATTAAATTTGTTAAACACTCTGACCCTTTAATACGTGCATTTAAATGTTCATCACACAAATGTTTGACCTGACGGCAATCGGACCCGAGCCTCACGCCAAGCCGGTAGCGTTAGGTGTATACGCTAACTCTTCGAATAACCACCGCCTGGTTTTTAAGGGCCGTGCTCAGCAATGGGCTTAAAATGTACTTAAGACGTTAACACTTTCCATCCCTAAAGCTACGTCTAGCTAGGCCGACCCGGGATTCGAACCCGGGACCTTATGCAATCAAGTCCAACACCCGGACCGCTAGACCACAGAGGCGATATTTATAACATATAAACATTTTATTAACATAGTTGAAGAGACATAACATGGTTTTTTATATTTTTTATTTGTGTAGTTCTCTTTTTTCAAAGTCTGTTTTTTTTGCATCATAGCATGTAAGCACTGTCATGTACCCCACCTACGTACTCTACAGTACTCTAAAATAATACAATGCTTGTGACAAGAGTTAACCCTCAAGGCATCTCAAGTAATATTAAGGGCAAAGATTTCCAACTGTCCTAGAACTCGTAATTTGTGAGCTATTTCAAATTATTTAATTGAGGTTACATATTTGATTTTGCTAGCTATTTAGAAATGTTAGATGTTAAAATCTATTAATAGTTTTGGTTCATGCGTACAGTCAACAACAGAAATGATTGTTTTTTTTTGTTTATTAGATCTACAAAACTGAGATACTACTTTTATAATAGATATTCCCCGCGTTGGTCAGGGCTCCTTTGTAGAATAGACCATCTGCCTTCCTTGCCAGGCAGCTCGTAAAAGGCGAGCAAAGGCTCACCGTCACTAACACCGTGAATTCTGACTAGGTGGTAGAGTTTAGCAGCGACTCGCCCGGATTGGTACCACCGCCTCACATATTCCTGCCGCCATAACGTCATGACGTGTTCCGGTTCGGAGGGTAAGGTAGCCGGTAAACTTACTTTTGCTCCAGGCCTAACATCCCGGCCTCAGGTTGGCAACGCACCATTACCACCTTTGGTGTCTCTAGGCGGCGCGAATTTCTTACCATCAGAAAATCCGTCTGCTTGTTTGCCTTTCAATATCATAAAAGAAAAATATATTAAATTAATCCTTATGAAATAAAAATTTTCTAAGCTGACCTCTTCTAGATGTAAACACAGCATGCTTAATAAATGAATAACATAAAGCGACTAGTTTAGTTTGACAATTTGTAAAAATAATACAGTTTTTGATAAAAAAACTAGCTGACACATTTGGAAGATAAACAAGCAAAAGAAATACGAAAATAAATCTTTTAAATTATATCGAAGTTAAATAAACGCAAAATCAAAGTAAATTATGTTGATTTATAAACAAACTATGGTAGTAATTGTGCTGTTCGCAAACTAA